>SJYX01003428.1:116581-225864 GCA_006410675.1 Oreotragus oreotragus
GCTATTCTTTGGAACTCTGCATTCAGATGCTATATCTTTCCTTTTCTCCTTTGGTTTTTGCTTCTCTTCTTTTCACAGCTGTTTGTAAGGCCTCCCCAGATAGCCATTTTGCTTTTTTACATTTATTTTTCTTTTTCTTAGTGAATTATTCCTTGGTTCTTCAGAAAAAGGCACTTCCCCCATCTTGTCAGGTGCTACTTGAGTCCCTCTCAGGCTTTTTCTTGAGTACCATCACCTTCTGATGTAAATACTTTGTTTATTTCTGTGTTTTATTTTTCTGTCTCATCTGCTGGCATATAAACTCCATAAAGGCGGAAGTGGGTGTGTTTTGTTCATCGCTGTATCTTCAGCACTTAAATCAATGCCTGGAAATAATAGCCTAGGAAGTCAATCAGTTGTTCAATATTAAATTTATTTTCTATTGTACAGTATTTGTAAAGTCTGCATTGTTTTAAAAAACAGAGTAGAGCATGATCAAGGAAGAATGAAAAAACTGTGGATTAATTACTTCCTAAACTATTGAATTTTAATAATTTTTATTGAGGTTTAAAAATCTTTCATGGAATATTTAGCTAAAAAGCAGATCGACTAAAAATAGGTGCAGTTCCTCAGTTGTAAGAATATGAGTTCACACCTTGGGCAGCTCTTAGGCTATGACATCAGTTTATTTGAGGGCAGGCTCAGACAAAACATCTTCCAAAGTATCACCATTGGTAGAGTCTATTTGGCTATTTAATGAAAACACAATGTCAGTAAATACAGCCCTAGTCTAGAGTTTATAGTCTTCAGTGAGTAGCTTACAAGATGCTCACCATTTGTTTTTCTGTTTCCTTAAGCAGCTATCTTGATATCCAAAATGTCCTGTTTAGAAACTGTCATCCCAGGGGCCAGGGAGCACAGTGAGCCCTGTGATGGATCACCCTCAGCAGGCTGACTCCGCCTGTCGTTCTTGCTGCTCTAATTAAAAGACGGTGAAGTCAGGGGTCTAAGGCAGGGATGACAATAGTCCCCAAAATAGCAGCCAAGGAAAATGGATGCCTTTGAGTGATTGCATGATGTCTGAATTAATGGCCAGGAAATGAGCGATTATTGCATACTTAAAGCTGGGCTGTTTTATAAAGCTTGTGGTGTGCTCAAAGCCTTGTACTTGAACTTGGGGAAATGTAAGAGAGGAATTTGTTTGGTTATTGCTTGGCTGAAGATAATGCGTATCCAAGCAGTGCTTAAACTAAGGAGAAAAACTGTTACTGTTGTTTTAGTATTGATGTTTCTAAAATAAGCATGATCTTATGAAACTGATTTTGTAGATGCATGTAGTAGCTAGCCAGTTGTTGACTTAGAGAGACCACATTTATTGCCTCTGCCTTTGTTCCTGACTTAAGATAATATTTAAATAGATGCTCTACTGTGGAAGCAAAGCTTCTAAGATCACCTTTCTTTTTTTAAAAGATATTTTCTCATAGCACTTCTGTTTGGCAAGTCAGTGATAAGCATCCTTATTTCTCTGTGGCTGATTAGTTCAGTAGGTTAAGGCATCACACAAAAGAGGCCAAGGTCCGGTGTTTGATTCCTCTGTGGGGGTGCGCTCCCCTAGGCTGCACTCCTAACCCCAGACGCCATCTTGTAATGGTGTCCATTCATCATGGGCGGAAACAGGAGAGGGTGAGGGTCGATCACAGCAAATCCATCACCACTGCTGGAAACCCAACTGATCACGCTGGCCTCACAGACTGGGGGCTGGGAGGGGTCAGGGCAGTTGTTTTATGCAAACAACAACGAAGCATGCCAATGAGGAAATTGAGGTACGGCTACGTTATATTGCTACATTAAAAAAAATCATTTTAATAAACTTCAAATCCACATTATGTTTTCCTACTCTTCAGTTTGAATATTTTTGGACATAATCCTAAAAACATTTGCCACTATCTGGCCTGTATCACATATGGGCACCTAATTATTTCTTTTTTTTTTTTTTTTGTATTTATTTTTTTTTTTACACGAACTCCCAAACATGAACCCCCCTCCCACCTCCCACCCCACATCTTCCCTCCAGATCATTCCCAACCTAATTATTTCTTAAACTATCTTTTGTTCTAAAAATAACCACTGCAAATTTAATAGCTCAAAAAGGATGTCAAATGAAACCTTGCTCACATATATCTTCTCACAGAGAATGGCCTACCTGAGAAGAGCCCATAGGGAATAAGGGAGAAAAAAAACAAAGCGACATAACACTGACTTCAAAAGGCAGATGATTTGGGCTGAGGTAGGGGACGTTATATTTGGCCTGGTTTTGTTTTTGCAGGACCGTTATTCTTAGAGTGGCTGACCTTCCTATTGTGGACTTCTTTTATCTTGACTAGCGTCGGCTCTTCTGTTTTCTCCCTCATTTATTTATTTAGTTTCCCTCCAACGGGTGGTGCTTCCCAGAAGCCCGTCTGCTCTCAGCCCTGCAGACCATGCTGTCAGGTGTTCTCAAGTGCCCTGGGCGGCTGAGGTCCCCCCTCACAGATACAAAGACCAGAGTCAAGACTCCACTGAGATGAGAAAAATCTGGGCCGTGTTCCGTATTCCATTCGGTCCCATGTCACGTTTTCCTCTCAGCTGGACTTTTTCGAGTGCTCAGAGTTGAAGGGGCACAGAAGCCAGGTTCTCTGAATGCTATTTATACGCTTCTCTGATGAGAATGGTTTGGCTTTATTTTCCAGTGTGCTTCATCCACAGAGATTCGGAGTGTCCGCTTAGCTCAGACAGACTTTAACCTCCACCTTTGATTTATTTTCTGTTTACAAGTGGCCTCCAGCCCTGGCATCACCTCTCCTTTCCTTGGCCACCAGTGTTATCCATTCCATGTATGTCTGGTCAGGAAAACATGATTTTCAGTGCCTAAAGCTCCAGTCCCCAGCCCTCCTTCCCTGACTCCACACTGTAGCTTCTGACCCTCTGGGTGGCTGGGAAGGCAGCTTCTGGATTTATCCTGAACAGTTCCCACACACACTCTATTCCTTCTGATAGAAAAAAATAGCTCATTAGTGATCCCAGGCGGGGAAGGCAATGGCACCCCACCCCAGTACTCTTGCCTGGAAAATCCAGTGGACGGAGTAGCCTGGTGGGCTGCAGTCCATGGGGTCGCTAACAGTCAGACAGACTGAGCGACTTTACTTTCACTTTTCTCTTTCATGCATTGGAGAAGGAAATGGCAACCCACTCCAGTGTTCTTGCCTGGAGAATCCCAGGGATGGGGGAGCCTGGTGGGCTGCCGTCTATGGGGTCACACAGAGTCGGACACGACTGAAGCAGCAACAGCAGTGATCCCAGGAACTAGGTAGAGAGGAGGCTTCCTAGCTCAGGATGAAGGAGGCTGCACATGTGTGCGTGCATACTCAGTTGTGTCCAACTCTTTATGACTCCATGGACTGAGTCCAGGTGAGAATACTGGAGTACAGGTTGCCATTTCCTACTCGAGGGTATCTTCCTGACCCAGGGATCAAACCCCCGTCTCCTGTGACTTCTGCATTGGCAGGCAGACTCTTACCACCATGCTACCTGGGAAGCTCGAAGGAGGTCACACAGCGTCATAATTAACAGCACAGATTCTGGAGGCAGACTGTTTGGATCAAATCCGTCTCTTTGTAGCTGTGTGACTTTAGACAAATAATTTAATTTATCTGGCCTCCATCTTTTAATGCATATAACAGTATCTGCTCACAGATTAATAGTATTCTTAAAGCATTTAGACCTCAGTTCAGTGCAGTTCAGTCACTCAGTCGAGTCTGAGCAGCACGCCAGCCTTCCCTGTCTATCACAAACTCCCAGAGCTTGCTCAAACTCATGTCCGTCGATTTGGTGATGCCGTCCAACCATCTTATCCTCTTTCGTCCCCTTTTCCTCCTGCCTTCAATCTTTCCCAGCATCAGGGTCTTTTCAAGGGAGTCAGTTCTTCACATCAGGTGGCCAAAGGATTGGAGTTTCCACTTCAACATTAGTCCTTCCAATGAATATTCAGGACTGATTTCTTTTAGGATGGACTGGTTGGATCTCCTTNCTTCACATCAGGTGGCCAAAGGATTGGAGTTTCCACTTCAACATTAGTCCTTCCAATGAATATTCAGGACTGATTTCTTTTAGGATGGACTGGTTGGATCTCCTTGCAGTGCAAGGGACTCTCAGGAGTCCTCTTCAACACCACAGTTCAAAAGCATCAGTTTATCCCTCAGCTTTCCTTATGATCCAGCTCTCACATCCACACATGACTAGTGGAAAAACCAGAGCTTTGACTAGACAGACCCTTGTCAGCAGAGCAGGCCTGGCAAAGGGGAAATACTGAGGAAATGTTACTCGAATCTCGTGAGGACTTTCTTCCTCCTCAGCCTTTGTGCTAACTACCTTGCTTATAACTTTGTTCTTCTGGGTGGCAGGCAGACAAGCCTGTGTGTTTGGGGACCAGGAACCAGATACTACCTGTCTGCAGGCCCATTTCCTGGCAAAGGTGTGGCTGCAGGGTTAGTGCATCTTCTCTGAAGGCGCCCATGTGAAGCCTTGGCCCTGATGTTCAGAATGAACTTCAGGGTCCTGCTCGCTGTGAAGTGGTCAGACACATGTGGGGTAAGTGTGTGTGGTGTGCAAAACTAAGGGTGTGTGTGTGGTCTGTGAGGTGTGTGGGATATAGTGTCAAACCAGAATATCTATGGGCTAAAGCCTATTTTGTACTCAAGACTCTCACAGAGATTTTTCAGAACGAGAAACAACAACTCAAGAGAACGAGAGTGAAACCCTGGAAAAGAATGCGTGTAAAGGAGAGGGGGAATCAAGAAATTATGGGAAAATTTGCTCTTTGGGTGAGAATTCAGAGACCTTAGTTACTTTGATGGAGAGGGAAATGGCAACCCACTCCAGCGTTCTTGCCTGGAGAATCCCAGGGATGGGGGAGCCTGGAGGGCTGCCATCTATGGGGTCACACAGAGTTGGACACNAAAATTTGCTCTTTGGGTGAGAATTCAGAGACCTTAGTTACTTTGATGGAGAGGGAAATGGCAACCCACTCCAGCGTTCTTGCCTGGAGAATCCCAGGGATGGGGGAGCCTGGAGGGCTGCCATCTATGGGGTCACACAGAGTTGGACACGACTGAAGTGACTTAGCAGCAGCAGCAGCAGTTACTTTGATGGTATTAACATGCACTTACTGCAGCTAAATGTGGCCCTAATCTTGACTGATAAGTGTAAAACAGCTCTCAGGGACACACATATCGATGGGAGAGGGCAGGGCCAGCATTGTCAGCAACTACGATTCTCAGAAGGGCCCTGGTGTCTCTTCAGAGCCTGCTTGGACATCCTTGTAACTCTCCATATTCCTCATCAAATCTGCTTTCATAGCCCCAACAATCAAGATAGAATCAATATACTCTTCCTAATGTATTTCACTGTTGTGTTTCTTTTTTTTGATTATTAGTCATGGAATGCATAAGGGAACTGCTATGTGTATGTTTTAAAGACATTTGAAATGATCCATATATTTGTATTTAATTCTGAATTATAAAGATAAAAGTGATTCTTAAACACCCCCAAGCCTGGGGCTGTGTCTCTCTGATTACCATAACCACAGGACTCGCACAGTGTGTTACCTCCTGAGGATATGTTTAATAAATATTTATTGCATGTAATTGCTGATTATATGGGTAAATGTGCTATCTATTATATAATCAGTTAAACAGGATTCTGGGCTAATATGTTTTTATTTCCACTGGGCTTCAGGTATGTAGAAATGGGTTGATAATTTTTTGTTTCTGACACATTCTTATCATTGGTTGTGCTTTTATTGTTTACTTGTTTATTAATATAATTTTATAAAGTAGTAAATATCCATGAACCTACCATGCAAAACAATAGCTTAATGTTAACAATAACCACCTTCCCAGGTAGCGCTAGTGGTAAAGAATCCACCTCCCAGTGCAGAATATGTAAGAGACCTGGGTTTGATCCCTGGGTCAGAAAGATCTCCTGGAGGAGGGCATGGCAATCCATTCCAGTATTCTTGCCTGGAGAATCCCATGGACAGAGGAGCTTGGCAGGCTGCAGTCCATAGCGTCACAGAGTTGAACATAACTGAAGCGGCTTAGCATGCACACACACACATTACTTATAGTCATTCCCCTCACCCCTATCCATCTCCCTGCTCTCGATCCAAGGAGGCCACCATCCAGAATCTGTTGATAAATAAATGTCTACAATACGTCTCCTGAGATAGGGATGAGGAAAAAAAAAAATTCCCATGTTCCAAACAAGTGGCCCAGGAATTTCTGACTCAAGTGCATTTGCAAGTTGGAGACAGTCTGTATGTTATTTAGGCCGCTAGGCCGTCTAGTCTGCTTCAGCTGGCCTTGGCCTGAAGGGCTTGCAGACCTGTGATGAAAGGAGTAGGATAGGAGGAGTTTCTTTGCTTTGGCTTCCCTGGTGGCTCAGAGGTTAAAGCGTCTGCCTCGGATGCGGGAGACCTGGGTTCGATCCCTGGGTCGGGAAGATCCCCTGGAGAAGGAAATGGTAACCCACTCCAGTATTCTTGCCTGGAGAATCCCATGGACAGAGAAGCCTGGTAGGCTACAGTCCACGGGGTCGCAAAGAGTCAGACATGACTGAGCGACTTCACTTCACTTTGTTTATAGGGACATGATAATGTACATTTTAAAGTATAGAGCTAAGGCACTTAGCAGTTGACTGTCAGAACTGATGTTCATCATTAGGTAAAAGCTATAAAAGTCTTCCATGAAGAGTAATTGTCTTATTTACTATGTAATAAAGCTCTGCACTCCCCCCTGCCCCAATCCTTCAGCTACTTTCAGCTCTTCGAGTTGTTTCATCTGGAATGACTTCCATATTTCTCAGTAAATAAGATGCGCCCTTGAGGCATCAGTTTTACTCACTTCTGTGGAGTATCTCCTCTGCCAGAGAAGACTGTTCTTTTTTCAACACCCTCCAGTCTTTCCACTTGATTTTCGGTTCAGTGCTTCTGAGTTTATAAAACTATCACTATAGATACTGTTGTCTGAGCCAAATAGTGTGCCATGATTATGTTTCTTTTCTCATTATGCCTTCCCTTTCTCTGGAGTTACTAACTCCCTTGGTTTTCACTGGACTTGTTTTCTTCCCAACCATTAATATGTCTTTCTGTACTTTCTTCTGGGCTTCCCAGGTGGTGCAGAGGTAAAGAATCTACAGGCCTAGGTAGGAGACACAAGAGAGGAGGGTTCGATCCCTGGGTCGGGAAAATGCTCTGGAGGAAGAAATGGCAACCTACTCCAGTATTCTTGCTGGGACAGTCCCATGAACAGAGGAGCCTGGTGGGCAATAGTCCAGAGGGTCTCAAAAAGTCTGACATGACTGAACACGTGGCTACGTACATATACTCTCTTCTGATCTCCCAGTACAGATTCCTTTGGTATTAATCTGTCTGATTCTCTCTCTTGTTTTTCCTCTCCCCGCCCTCCTGACTTTTTCTCCCTGGAAACATCTCTCCTGGTTCCTGTGTCTCCTTGCTCTGATCTGAACCAGTAGCTCTGGAGCTCTGTGGTCCTGGGATTTTCCTTTGCCTTTTTCCTACATTGGATTTTCTGTTTTCTTTAAGCACAGACAAGCACCTCCAATCTTAAATATGTACTTTTTCTTAGCAAGTTCCCTTTAGGAATTTTTCCTAAGGGAAAAATGGACAATGATGTGTACATGACAATGCCTAGTAAATATAATAGTGTAAATCAACTATTCTTGTTCAGTTGCTAAGTCGTGTCTGACTCTTTGGAATCCCATGGACTTTCGCCCGCTAGGCTCCTCTGTCCACGCGATTTCCCAGGCAAGAATACTGCATTGGGTTGCTATTTCCTTCTCCAGGGGATCTTCCTGATCCAGGAGTCTCCTGGGTCCAGGAGTCCACGAGTCTCCTCCTCCTTGGCAGGCAGATTCTTTACAGCTGAGCCAATTAATTAATTAGTTAATTAAAAGAAATGTGAAAAAATGCCCAGTGTAGCTTTACTTATAATATTATTTTTTTTTCTTCTTTTGTTTACTTATTTTAAAGATTTCCTGAGGGGAAAAAAATCGTTTCATTGTCCTCTGTGTTCCTTTGAGAAGTCTGATGCCATTCTTATTCCTGACCCTCTGTGTGTTCGGGTTTACTACTCTCCCATTAGGAAGCTATTAGGATCTTCTCTTTATTCCTAGTGCTCTAAACTCTTCTGATGTGCCTATTTTTCATTAGCTATACCAGACTCTCAGACGGCTTTTCTTTTTTCAGATTTGTAAACTTCAGTTCTGGTAATGTTTCATATATTGTCTATTTGATAATTTCCCCCCAACTGTTTTCTCTTTTCTTTCTGTCTGTTCTGCGTGTCAGCTGTTCAACATTCTTCACTGATACTCTGATTCTCTCATGTTTTTCTTTCATTGTCTATTTCTTTGGCAAATTAAAAAAAATTTTATCTTTCAGTTCTTCTGCTGGACTTCTTCATTTAGCTGTCATGTTTTTCTTCTCTATAAGCTCTTCCTTCTTGTTTGTCCCCTTTTTATAGCTTCTTATTTCATGGATGCAATATTCTCTCTTTTCCCCTTACAGATACTAAAGGTAGTTTTTTGGATATTTTCCAACAGTGCACCATATGTTGTTGCTCTTACCTCTAAAGTTCTTTCCTTTCTACCAAGTTTACCGATTTAGATTTCCCAGACATTTAATTAATTATTTTATCTTTGGCTCCCCCTGGGTCTTCATTGCTGTGCACAGCCTTTCTCTAGTTGCAGCAAGTGGGGGCTTCTCTCTAGTGGCAGCGCTCGGGCTCAGCAGTTGTGGTGTGTGAACATGGCATTTGGAATCTTCCTGGACCGGGGATCAAACTCATGTCCCCTGCATTTGGGGATGGTGGATTCTTAACCGCTGGACTGCCAAGGACTTCCCTGATGTAAGTTTGATAAAATATTCATTTACAGAGAAGTGAAAAATTTCTTATAGTTCTGCCTCCTAGAGATAGCTACTGTTTAAAAAATCCTTCATGTTTATATGCATATATAAAGAGATATTTATGGAAATAGAATTGTAACATACATGTTCGAAACAAACCTACCTTTTTTTATTTTTACTGTCCTTAGGCCAGTAGTATCTTTCATGTCAATACCCTTTTTTAATGGCCACAACATTTCTTTAACCAGTAATTTACTGTTGAAAACATCTAGGTTTCTAATTTGTTACTACCACAAGTAATGCTGCATTAGGCATTTTTCACATTTTTTTAAACTGATTAATTTTTTTCAGGTATAGTTGATTTATAATATTGTAGTTACTAGGCACTGTTGTATACACGTGTTTGTCCACCTGCCTGATTTTTCTTTCAGGAAATATTCGTAAAGGAAAGTTGCTGAGAAGGCAGTGAGATTGGAGGCGTTTGTATATGAGGAACTTGTCAGTTGGTGAGAGTCACTGTGGAATTATCAGATTATGAACTGCCTTTTTCATTGACAAGCCCCCAAATATAAGTATCTGCTGTTCTGTTTCTGGGGCTGCCCAAGCAGAGCTGTAATCTCCTGTTAAGAGTGTGTAAATCTGATGATCGCTTTGGAGAGTAGGCAAGGTCTGGCACCTCGTCGTGTAACGCGAGGATGAGCAGTCAGCGCCATCTGCCCCGTGCTCTCTGCTCTGCCTCGTGTCCGTTAGCTCACGTCCTTTGCCACCTCCTGGCCTTGCAGAGTGGAAGTGAGGATCCAGGATAGCAAGGAGTGAACAACTGCTCCATGTGTGCATTTCAGCTGAACGCCTTGGTTTCATGGGGCATTTAATCCCCATCTCTCCAGCACCTGATGCTTCCCGTTCCGGAGGCTTTCCTGGTTTGGGCATTCTGTTAGCTGGCTTCTCTTCAGTACGTCTCTCTGCAGGCAGTTAGCTTTAGCCTTTCCACCAGCTTTGCATGTGTACATAATCGTGACAGGATTTCAGGTAACTCCTAGGCTCAGCAGAGATGGAGCTTGTGTTTTTTGTTTCTTGTTTCACATACTGTTGTGTGGGTAGTTTTCAGAAGTGACACAGGGGAACAGAAAAGTCAAATCTACAACATCTCAAACCCAGAAATGTATAATTAATTATTTAATACAGTTATGATAAGGGTCTCCAAGAGATGTGAGAGTTTATAACAGATGGACACTTGAGGGAGTGAGGGTTTGGCCACCTGAGCTAGGAGGAAAGGTCCTGAGGAAAGGATACAGTTGTTGCCTACAAGCAAATTGACCATATTAATTGTTTTTAGTTTTTCTTGAGACTTAAACAGCTTTGCTAGGCATTTTATCTTTAAAGTAAACCATATTAAGAAACACATTTCTGGTTATAAAAAAATAAATCGTGAGGATATAATGTACAGCGTGGCGACTATAGTTAACAATGCTGTATTGTGTATCTGAAAGTTGCTGAGACAGTAGATTTTGAAAGTTCTTATCATAAGAAAAAATATTGTAACCATGTGTGGTGATGGATGTTAGCTAGATGTTGTGATCACTTTGTAATATACATATATTGAATTATTATGTTGTAAATCTGAAACTAATATTATATGTCAATTATATCTCAATAAAATTGATATATTAAACCTCAAGAAAATGTAACTTTTTTAAAAACAGAAACTGTTTAAATATAGTGTCCATTAGCAATGATCATTGGAATCTTTTCACGTGATAGTACATTTTTTGGAAGATAGAGATTCCTCCTTATTTTGAAAGGTTAAGTCATCTAGATCTTTAAAAAATACATTTTTAAAATCCTCAAATAGCATTTTGTGTTATTCTGTCTTCCTTGGAACATCCCGAGGTTTAGAAAAGAATCCATATTTCTCAGAGTTGACCTCCTTCTTTTTGCTAAATAACCATTCAGGCAACTTACTGACACTCAATTAACAAAAGAGGAAACACTGACACTCTATCAACAAAAGAAAGTTGCACTTGATATCCTGTTTGTATGGCTGACAAAAATAACTCTTCAAAAATAGCCGACTGAAGTTAACATTAAAAACATCCACTTTGATAGCGAGCATTTCTCTGTCTCTGCCCCTGAGATAATCTATGCTACCATAATAGATAGGCCATCTCACGCAGCACGATCATGTCAAAATCTGTTTTGCACGAATGCAAAATATACATATTTTGCAGTGAAATTGATAATAAAGATTTGCACAGGACTCATCTGTTTGTACCTTTCTTATTGCCCTGTTATTGGTGGTATACAGTAGGACATTTTTTTAATGAGAGAAAAGAACAGAACTCAATAACAGAAAGCCAATGGGTAGAGCTATTGTTGATCAGTAAGGTTCCTGTAGTTGGGGTGGCCATGCCCTCAGCATTCAAAGGATTCCTTTACAGACTAAGATTTGGAACAATTTCACTGTGCCTCAGGTATGGTATCTAGAGGAGTTATCTCTGGATTGACTTCTGTACCACAGCACAGGTACATTAGTTTATTTAAGGGGATGCTGTTACATGTACCTTCAATACCAAACAAAAAGTTAAAGATGATCTAGGTCCAACAGACCGGGGAAGGCAATGGCACCCCACCCCAGTACTCTTGCCTGGAAAATCCAATGGACGGAGTAGCCTGGTGGGCTGCAGTCCATGGGGTCGCTAACAGTCGGACAGACTGAGCGACTTCACTTTCACTTTTCTCTTTCATGCATTGGAGTAGGAAATGGCAACCCACTCCACTATTCTTGCCTGGAGAATCCCAGGGACGGGGGAGCCTGGTGGGCTGCCGTCTATGGGGTCACACAGAGTCGGACACGACTGAAGTGACTTAGCAGCAGCAGCAGGTCCAACAGACACATTTTAAAAAATTTAAATTTCTACCTGTACCCAGTATCTCATTCCTGTTTGGGAGCCAACTGGTCTAGAAACAAGTTCCCCATTTTATCTGTACAATGAAAGCTCCTAGAATTTTCCTCTACAGTAAGTGAATCACTTAGTGAGAACAGAGTCTAGAGAAGCATATGTAGCTTATTTTTTTTCTTCTTGATGCTCATCTAAACCTCTCTATATTAAAGGTCGTTCTTCACTAATGGAAAATTCTCTTAACCAGGCATCAGTATAGAAACCCAGCTCCCAGAAGTCATATTCTCCCCAGTGTGATTTGAAAGTGTTCTTGCTGGCTATTTTTATGTCCTCAAAGTCCAGGATCAGAAATGGAATTTTCAGATTAGTTGCAGATGCCCACCCCTCCCCGCTTTGTAACTGAATGTGCTGTAATTCAAAAGGAAACTTTTCAGGCCATTAAGCTTCAATACAGTTTAATGCCTTTGGGCTGTGGGGCTTGAAATCATAGAGAAGCCTGAATAAATGTTTTAAAATAAAATCTGGAAAGCAAAGTACATTCCCCCCCACCCCTTAACAGCAGATTTGTTTCTAGTTTTGTGATTTTCTGCCTTGTTCACATCCAAGATCTTGGTCGTGTGGAGGCTGCACCAGCCCGAGTGGATGGCTCAACCCAGCTGAGGAGTGGACAGGCCAAGTCTGAGAAGGTCTGGCTTGTCACAGAGGGAGGAAGGCAATGACTGCTGTGTCCTTCTGCTTGTAGCTTTAAAATAGTCCCAAGTGACCAGTTTGCATTCTGGGCTGTAGTAAGCTTTGCAGAATGAATAATATTTTCTTAAGCACTTTTAAATTCTCATTCACAGCCTATTTTAAAAATGATTTAATGAATAAAAATATGCCGTTTATAAGTCCCTCAGTGCATATTTTTCAGAAAGACCTAAAAGAGTAGCTTTGTTTACACATTTAATACAGTGGCCAAATGGAATGTTATTGTGGTTAGAACTCCCTCAAAATGATTTACGGAGAAAATGGCTATCTGCCTGGTCATCTTTCTTAGGATTGGATTTGATTTTAGCACTTGATTCACTTGAACCTGTACAGAACCTTGGCCCCATTTTTCAAATGGAAAAACTGAGGCTTGCAAATAGATGAATAACTTGCTCCTTTTGAAGCCAAAGAAAACAGGGTAATCAGGAGCAAAGTCAGGTTGTTGGAGAATGTAGTCAATGTGCTGCCTGTAGACTGTAGGAAAACCTCCTTAGTCAGAAGAGCTCTGATAAAGGAGACAAGAATGGAGCTCTTACCTCTAGGCTGGAGAAAGGATTTTTTAAGCAAATAAATAATCTACAAAGGAGAGTTTAGTGCAGGTGCTATTTTAAGTCTAAGGGAACAGCCGGTCTTGTGCATTTAGCATGCTAATTATGAATTATTTCTCTGTCAGGTCCGTAAATAATCTCTTATTGCATACATGTGTGCTTAATTGCTTAAGTCGTGTCCAGCTCTTTGAGACCTTATGGACTGTAGCTCATCAGGCTTCTCTGGCCATGGGATTCCCCAGGCAAGAATACTGGAGTGGATTGCCTTGCCCTCCTCTAAGGGATCTTCCTGATCCAGGGATTGAACCTGAGTCTCATTATGTCCCCGGCATTAGCAAGTGGGTTCTTTATCACCAGCGCCACCGGGGAAGCCCTCATCTCTTATTGCTGCAAAGTCGCTTCAGTCGTGTCCGACTCTGTGTGACCCCATAGACGGCAGCCCACCAGGCTCCTCCTTCCCTGGGATTCTCCAGGCAAGAACACTGAAGTGGGTTGCCATTTCCTTCTCCAATGCATGAAAGTGAAAAGTGAAAGTGAAATCACTCAGTCGTGTCCGACTTTTTGCGACCCCATGAATCGCAGCACGCCAGGCCTCCCTGTCCATCACCATCTCCTGGAGTTCACTCAGACTCACGTCCATTGAGTCAGTGATACCATCCAACCATCTCATCCTCTGTCATCCCCTTCTCCCCCTGCCCCCAGTCCCTCCCAGCATCAGAGTCTTTTCCAATGAGTCAACTCTTCACATGAGGTGGCCAAAGTACTGGAGTTTCAGCTTTAGCATCATTCCTTCCAAAGAAATCCCAGGGCTGATCTCCTTCAGAATGGACTGGTTGGATCGTCTTGCAGTCCAAGGGACTCTCAAGAGTCTTCTCCAACACCACAGTTCAAAAGCATCAATTCTTCAGCGCTCAGCCTTCTTCACAGTCCAACTCTCACATGCATACATGACCACAGGAAAAACCATAGCCTTGACTAGGCGGACCTTAGTCGGCAAAGTAATGTCTCTGCTTTTGAATATGCTATCCAGGTTGGTCATAACTTTTCTTCCAAGGAGTAAGCGTCTTTTAATTTCATGGCTGCAGTCACCATCTGCAGTGATTTTGGAGCCCAAAAAAATAAAGTCTGACACTGTTTCCACTGTTTCCCCATCTATTTCCCATGAAGTGATGGGACCGGATGCCATGATCTTCGTTTTCTGAATGTTGAGCTTTAAGCCAACTTTTTCGCTCTCCTCCTTCACTTTCATCAAGAGGCTTTTTAGCTCCTCCTCACTTTCTGCCATAAGGGTGGTGTCATCAGCATATCTGAGGTTATTGATATTTCTCCCGGCAATCTTGATTCCAGCTTGTGTTTCTTCCAGTCCAGCGTTTCTCATGATGTACTCTGCATATAAGTTAAATAAGCAGGGAGACAATATACAGCCTTGACGTACTCCTTTTCCTATTTGGAACCAGTCTGTTGTTCCATGTCCAGTTCTAACTGTTGCTTCCTGACCTGCATACAGATTTCTCAAGAGGCAGGTTAGGTGGTCTGGTATTCCCATCTCTTTCAGAATTTTCCACAGTTTATTGTGATCCACACAGTCAAAGGCTTTGGCATAGTCAATAAAGCAGAAATAGATGTTTTTCTGGAACTCTCTTGCTTTTTCCATGATCCAGCGGATGTTGGCAATTTGATCTCTGGTTCCTCTGCCTGTTCTAAAACCAGCTTGAACATCAGGGAGTTCACGGTTCACATATTGCTGAAGCCTGGCTTGGAGAATTTTGAGCATTACTTTACTAGCGTGTGAGATGAGTGCAATTGTGCGGTAGTTTGAGCATTCTTTGGCATTGCCTTTCTTTGGAATTGGAATGAAAACTGACCTTTTCCAGTCCTGTGGCCACTGCTGAGTTTTCCAAATTTGCTGGCATATTGAGTGCAGCACTTTCACAGCATCATCTTTCAGGATTTGAAACAGCTCAACTGGAATTCCATCACCTCCACTAGCTTTGTTCTTAGTGATGCTTTCTAAGGCCCACTTGACTTCACATTCCAAGATGTCTGGCTCTAGATTAGTGATCACATCATCATGATTATCTGGGTCGTGAAGATCTTTTTTGTACAGTTCTTCTGTGTATTCTTGCCACCTCTTCTTAATATCTTCTGCTTCTGTTAGGTCCATACCATTTCTGTCCTTTATCGAGCCCATCTTTGCATGAAATGTTCCCTTGGTATCTCTAATTTTCTTGAAGAGATCTCTAGTCTTTCCCATTCTGTTGTTTTCCTCTATTTCTTTGCATTGATCGCTGAAGAAGGCTTTCTTATCTCTTCTTGCTATTCTTTGGAACTCTGCATTCAGATGCTTATATCTTTCCTTTTCTCCTTTGCTTTTTGCCTCTCTTCTTTTCACAGCTATTTGTAAGGCCTCCCCAGACAGCCATTTTGCTTTTTTGCATTTCTTTTCCATGGGGATCGTCTTGATCCCTGTCTCCTGTACAATGTCACAAACCTCATTCCATAGTTCATCAGGCACTCTATCTATCAGATCTAGGCCCTTAAATCTATTTCTCACTTCCACTGTATAATCATAAGGGATTTGATTTAGGTCATACCTGAATGGTCTAGTGGTTTTCCCTACTTTCTTCAATTTCAGTCTGAATTTGGTAATAAGGAGTTCATGAACTGAGCCACAGTCAGCTCCTGGTCTTGTTTTTGTTGACTGTATAGAGCTTCTCCATCTTTGCTGCAAAGAATATAATCAATCTGATTTCGGTGTTGACCATCTGGTGATGTCCATGTATAGAGTCTAGGTTTAGGAAATGAAATGATGTTGATTGAATTATTCTCTTATTCAGATTAGACTGAGCAAGGAAGTGTTGCAGTACAATATGCCATCTTTTATGCAGCAAAGTGCTAGCTTTAAGTGTCTTAATTTTTAAAATTAAAATTCAGTATGAAAGATTGATTCATAAATTTGCTGTTATCAGATCTATGTGGGGTTCTGAATACTTTCATTATTTGGAATTAACATTCTAATTTTAAGTAAGAATTTGATTTTAGAAACCAGTTCCCACCAAGAAGAAAATTTAACTTTATTTTTTGAAACAATATCTCTATGAGGCACTCCATAAGGAACAGCACAGGCTGAGATGGAATTTAACTGAAAAATAAATTATCATGTAAGAGTATGTATGTTCTGTCAGATGTTTTAAGTATTAACATTCTATTCTCCTTTTAAGTTGAGCCTCCTAGGAAGAATCCATAACCTTTGAATAAACTTAAGTAAATGTATCTTTTGTTGTTTTTGTCAGTGTGGTGCTTTAGGAATTTCGGGAAGCCTATAATTCTGGCAAAATAAAAGAGACTACTTCAGCATTTCTCAGTAAAAAGGAGAACTCAGTGATATAATAATTTGTTTTGATACCCCAAATATAAAAGGAAAAATAACTTGGGTTATACATATATGTATGTATGTATATATATGTATAATATGGGCTATATACTATTCAACCCTGCAAAGACAAAGTCACTATTTCACTTCAGTTGTTCTGCTTTAACAAATCTTCTGGCCCAAATCCATTCAAGTTAATCAGATACAGGCCACTGAAAACTGAAAATCCAGAGCGATTTAGGAGGTACACGGCTCATGCTAGTCATGAGAGCATCAGAATTCTTTTGAAGAGCTAAAGCTTTAAGTTGTTAAGTGTTTAAAGTGAGAAACTTCATCTTTTTTGTTTTTTCTCCTATTTTAGTCAAAAAACCCAGGTCAAGCTGGAGGGATACAGTACATCTTCGTGGAGAATAATATTGAATTGATTTGAGGGTAGCAATTCTCGATGATTATTTTTCAGGTACGGATGCCATTCTCTGGAATTTTGCATTACGCCTGGTTTCACCTTCTTCTTGAGAGGTAGTTATTTTCATCCAGCATAAAGCATTTCCTGTGTGGTGGTAATAACAATGAAATTTTATCAGGTGCCTCAGTAATGTATAGGCATCAATGAATCTAACAAGGACGCATTTTATAAGAAAATCAATAAGAGAAAATGATTATATTGTTGACTGGAGCCAGCATTCAGAAATGAAAAATAGAAAGAAAAATATCACTTTGCATTGGACAGGGTTTCAGTATAAATAATATGCTGGGATCTTCTCTTCAAAGTTATTAGGTATCTAGAGAAACAACAGGCAGCAATGGGATAAAAATACTTCAGACTTTTTTAAATGTCAAGAACAACCTTAAAACCACTATTTCATCCCTAATCTGTTGTTTGAATAAAGTGCAGCTTTCTGTCCCATGGAAATGTTTGTGTCTTAGCTGAAATATGTTGTGAGCCTCTGTTTGGAGATATTCACATTTACAGATGGGAAAAACTACTCAAATAGTGAGTTGGAAAGAAATCAATGATGAATTCTACCAGGTAAACATCTGGAAAACATGGGGAATGAATTTTTTAAATCTCTGAGGACTGGAGATCTTGTACTTAACCAGCGTTGTTTCTAAATACTCGTAAGGATGAACATAAACTTGAGAAAGACTGATATATGTTATAAAGAAGAATACAGCACACTTTTTTTGAAGTGTAGGTGTGTGTACTTAACACAATTGTGCATGTGTGTATGTGCTCAGTCGTGTCCGACTCTTTGTGACTCCGTGGACTGTAGCCCGCCAGGTTCCTCTCTCCATGGACTTTTCCAGGCAAGAATACTGGAGTGGGTTGCCGTTTCCTCCTCCAGGGGATCTTCCCAACCCAGGGCTCAAATCCTCATCTCTTGCATCTCCTTCATTGGCAGGTGAATTCTTTACTAACTGCACCACCACATAATTGAAATTACCTTAAAAACCACTTTTTAAAATACTGAGGCAATATCGTTTGATCACAGTCCTCTGAATGTTCTTCCTTAAAAGGTATATTACCTTGACTTGAGGTAATATAAAGGTAAATTACAAGACCTGAAAGATTATTTAGTGAGATTTTTTTCACATTCACTATCATAAATGCATCTGATTCTAAAATGAAAATTTATTTTTATATCTTGATTCTACTTATTTTGATCCTTTTATTTTTTAAACCCTTGAGATATTCACATTTACAGATGGGAAAAACTACTCAAATAGTGAGTTGGAAAGAAATCAATGATGAATTCTACCAGGTAAACATCTGGAAAACATGGGGAATGAATTTTTTAAATCTCTGAGGACTGGAGATCTTGTACTTAACCAGCGTTGTTTCTAAATACTCGTAAGGATGAACATAAACTTGAGAAAGACTGATATATGTTATAAAGAAGAATACAGCACACTTTTTTTGAAGTGTAGGTGTGTGTACTTAACACAATTGTGCATGTGTGTATGTGCTCAGTCGTGTCCGACTCTTTGTGACTCCGTGGACTGTAGCCCGCCAGGTTCCTCTCTCCATGGACTTTTCCAGGCAAGAATACTGGAGTGGGTTGCCGTTTCCTCCTCCAGGGGATCTTCCCAACCCAGGGCTCAAATCCTCATCTCTTGCATCTCCTTCATTGGCAGGTGAATTCTTTACTAACTGCACCACCACATAATTGAAATTACCTTAAAAACCACTTTTTAAAATACTGAGGCAATATCGTTTGATCACAGTCCTCTGAATGTTCTTCCTTAAAAGGTATATTACCTTGACTTGAGGTAATATAAAGGTAAATTACAAGACCTGAAAGATTATTTAGTGAGATTTTTTTCACATTCACTATCATAAATGCATCTGATTCTAAAATGAAAATTTATTTTTATATCTTGATTCTACTTATTTTGATCCTTTTATTTTTTAAACCCTTATCAGTTCAGTTCAGTTCAGTCGCTCAGTCATGTCCGACTCTTTGCAACCCCATGAATCGCAGCACGCCAGGCCTCCCTGTCCATCACCAACCCCCGGAGTTCACTCAGACTCACGTCCATCGAGTTGGTGATGCCATCCAGCCATCTCATCCTCTGTCATCCCCTTCTCCTTCTGCCCCCAATCCCTCCCAGCATTAGAGTCTTTTCCAATGAGTCAACTCTTCACGTGGGGTGGCCAAAGTACTGGAGTTTCAGCTTTAGCATCATTCCTTCCAAAGAACACCCAGGGCTGATCTCCTTTAGGATGGACTGGTTGGATCTCCTTTCAGTCCAAGGGACTCTCAAGAGTAAAGATGTACATAAACAACAGTTTAAAAAGGCAAAATATTTGAAGGCTTAAAATTGAAAACCGCAGCCCCTGACTCAACTTTTCCCTCCTGAGTCCTCTCCAGAGGCACCCACCTGTAACTGTTCTAATGTGTTCTATTATTTGTAATTTTGTTTCTGAATAATATCCTTACGCTACTATTAAAATTTTTTTTCAAAATGAAAACACTAATTTGAAAACATACACACACCCCAACCCGTGCCCATCAATAGAGGACTGGATAAAGAAGATGTGGTGCATACATACACATTGGAATACTCAGCTATAAAAAGAATGAAATTTTGCCATTTGCAGCAACACGGATGGATTTAGTGGGTATTTTGCAAGTGAAATAAGTCAGCAAAGACAAATACTGTACTATATCTCTTATATGTGGAATCTAAAAAATAAAACAAACTTGTGATGATAACAAAAAAGAAACAGATTCACAGATGTAGAGAACGAAGGTGCTCACCAGTGGGGAGAGGGAAGGCGGAAGGGGCAAGATAGGGGTAGGGGATTAAGAAACGCAAGCTATTGTATATAAAATAAATAAGCTACAGGATACATTGTACAGCACAGGAAATACAGCCAATGTTTATAACTATACATGCAATATGGCCTTTAAAATGTGTGAATCACTATGTTGTACAGTTGAAACATATAATATTGTACATCAACCAAGTTTTGTTTGTTGTTTAGTCGCTAAGTTGGTCCAACTCTTTGCAACACCATGGACTGTAGCTGGCCAGGCTCCTCTGTCCATGGGATTTCTCAGCAAGAATACTGGAGTGGGTTGCCATTTCCTTCCCCAGGAGATCTTCCTAACCCAGAGATCAAACCCTCATCTGCTTGGCAGTGGATTCTTTACTACTGAACCACCTGGGAAGCCATATTGACTATACTTCAATTTAAAATGCCTTTTTTTGTTTCCAGCTTTTTGCTATGCTTAGTCGTTCAGTCTTGTCCGACTCTTTAGGGCTTCCCTAGTAGCTCAGCTGGTAAAGAATCTGCCTACAATGCAGGAGACCCTGGTTCGATTCCTGGGTTGGGAATTCCCCTGGAGAAGGAATAGGTTACCCTCTCCAGTATTCTTGGGCTTCCCTTGTGGCTCAGACTATAAAGAATCCACCTGCAACACAGGAGAACTGGGTTCAGTCCCTGGGTTGAGGAGATCCCCTGGAGGGCTACAGTCCGTGTGCTGTGTGCTTAGTTGCTCTGTTGTGTCTGCCAGGCTCCTCTGTCCATGGGGTTCTCCAGGCAAGAATACTGGAGTGGGTTGCCATGCCCTCCTCCAGGGGATCTTCCCAACCCAGGGATTGAACCCAGGTCTCCTGCATTGCAGGCAGATTCTTTACCATCTGAGATTAGTTTCCTACCACTAATGATGAGGTTTGGCTTTCATACGCTTCCTGCCTATGAGCCACATGGTATGATATTTCCATTATTATCTTCTTTGTTGTTTTCCCTGAATTAATACTCTCTCTTTTTCATTTGCTTAGTTTTCTGTTTTTGTTCTAGTTTATCCCCAAATCTTGGACAGAGGGGTAAATTCTGACTACAATCAAATAAATCAAGTAAGCTTTTTCTTGGCTGCATCCCCTTCCCGAATGCTGCTTTCGGCTTACCAGTCTAGACTGCCTCGCGGCTGTAGCCCTGTAGCTCCCTTTGCCGTCAGCATGTAGATTCCTTGTGGCCCTCTCTGCGCTGGATCCCAGCCTTCCTCTCTTGTGTTACCCCTCCTTTGTGTGGTGCTACCTTTTGAGCAGTAAGCCTCTAGTCTGTTGGCTTCCTAATACAAAAAGTCAGAGGAGATCATTTTGTTTGGTCTTTGCATTTCAACAGATGTTTTAATCTATCTTTACATTTGATCAGCAGTTCGTCTGAGAATACAACTCTTATATGCAAATGACTTTCCTTCAGTACTTTGGAGGCATTGCTTTGATGTCTTCTTGTTTGCAATTTTGCTGTTAAAATGTTCTATGCTATCCTTTGTTATGCGGCCCAAATTTGGGGGATTTCCTTTTCTGTTTCCAGAGTTCTGAAATTTTATGATTATGAGCTTTGACATCACCCTTTTTTTCACTTACTATGCTAGATACTTGAAAAACCCTCATATATGGAACCCCATGTCTTTTTCTACTCTGTGTTCTTTTCCAGTTTTAACGGCAATGATTTCCTCCCCACCTCTTTCTTCATTCTTTCTTTGTTAAGCTGCTATGATCAAAAGATAAACTTTCCAAACAAGTTATCTGAATTTTTCATCTTACTTTTTCCACAGTCATATGTTTATTTAAAAAATCTGATTGCTGGGAATTTTTGTCAACTTTATCTTCCAACCATTCTACTACTCTAAAAAAATTTCAGTGATCATAATTTCCAAAAACTCTTCACTGTTCATTGAATA
This sequence comes from Oreotragus oreotragus, assembly GCA_006410675.1. Taxonomy (NCBI): domain Eukaryota; kingdom Metazoa; phylum Chordata; class Mammalia; order Artiodactyla; family Bovidae; genus Oreotragus; species Oreotragus oreotragus. The sequence continues at coordinate 138,283 of SJYX01003428.1, forward strand.
CATCTTTTAATAAGTATATTTTTGAGGATCTTTCTTATTTTTTAATGTTTCTTCTGTTCCTGATTTTTTTCTCTTTTCCCCCAAGTCTGATCCACCCACCCGTCATTCCTTCCATATCTCCTCCAATATTTTACACAATAGTTATTTATGAGAAAGGACTAATTTATCTTCTTATCAAAAGAATATCACTTCAAAATAAAAAGGTATTGCATGGTTAACCCAAGCCAGTATCAAATTCATTATTTAATATATATTTTTAAAAATATTTGTATAATTATAAACTTTTAAATTGAGTGATGAAACTGTGTGTAAAACCTAAACTTTAGCCATACTTATGATTACTATGATAATTTATGATTACATAAAGGTTCATATCATCTAAGATTGAAAGAAGTTTTCTAAATACCACCAAATGTAATCCTCTACTAAGTCCAATAAGATCTGTCTCTCTAGACCCTCTTAGCCTGTGAGCCTCTCTCCTTGTTGAATGTTTATGGTTTCAGCTCTAAGGACAAGAAGTTCGAAAGAACAGAACAAGCAATAATGCATAATGATTCTCTGATAAAAATTTTCAGTCTTTCCAGAATATCTCACCTGCAATTTTATTCAGTTATTCCAAACTTTCCCCAACAAGAAACCTCTGCAAACCGTCCAACTTCTAGTTATTTGGGAAAGAAGAAATTCAATTAGGGAACGGTAAATGAGGTTGCCAACATCCACTGGATCATCGAAAAAGCAAGAGTTCCAGAAAAACATATATTTCTGCTTTATTGACTGTGCCAAAGCCTTTGACTATGTGGATCACAATAAACTGTGGAAATTTCTGAAAGAGATGGGAATACCAGACCACCTGACCTGCTTCTTAAGAAACCTGTATGCAGGTCAGGAAGCAACAGTTAGAACTGGACATGGAACAACAGACTGGTTCCAAATAGGAAAAGGAGTATGTCGAGGCTGTATACTGTCACCTTGTTTATTTAACTTATATGTAGAGTACATCATGAGAAATGCTGGGCTGGAAGAAGCACAAGCTGGAATCAAGATTGCCGGGAGAAACATCAATAACCTCAGATGCTGCTGCTGCTGCTGCTGCTGCTGCCAAGTCGCTTCAGTCGTGTCCGACTCTGTGTGACCCCATAGACAGCAGCCCGCCAGGCTCTGCTGTCCCTGGGATTCTCCAACCTCAGATGACACCACCATTATGGCAAAAAGTGAAGAGGAACTAAAAAGTCTTTTGATGAAAGTGAAAAAGGAGAGTAAAAGATTTGGCTTAAAGCTCAACATTCAGAAAACTAAGATCATGGCATCCTGTCCCATCACTTCATGGGAAATAGATGGGGAAACAGTGGAAACAGTGTCAGACTTAATTTTGGGGGGCTCCAAAATCACTGCAAATGGTGATTGCAGCCGTGAAATGAAAAGACACTTACTCCTTGGAAGGAAAGTTATGACCAATCTCAATAGCATATTCAAAAGCCAACAAACATCCGTCTAGTCAAGGCTATGGTTTTTCCTGTGGTCATGTATGGAAGTGAGAGGTGGACTATAAAGAAAACTGAGCCCCGAAAAATTGATGCTTTTGAACTGTGGTGTTGGAGAAGACTCTTGAAAGTCCCTTGGACTGCAAGGAGGTCCAACCAGTCCATTCTAAAGGAGATCAGTCCTGGGTGTTCATTGGAAGGACTGATGCTAAAGCTGAAAACTCCAATACTTTGGCCACCTCATATGAAGAGTTGACTCATTGGAAAAGACTCTGATGCTGGGAGGGATTGGGGGCAGGAGGAGAAGGGGACGACAGAGGATCAGATGGCTGGATGGCATCACTGACTCAATGGACGTGAGTCTGAGTGAACTCCGGGAGTTGGTGAGGGACAGGGAGGCCTGGCGTGCTTCGATTCATGGGGTCACAAAGAGTCGGACACGACTGAGTGACTAAACTGAACTGAACTGAACTGACCTGAAGTGAGGTTGAATTAGTGCTTCTCTGAAAAGGTGTGAGGTTTGAATTTAGAACTGAGCTTTCTAGTATTTGGGGCATTTTAGGAGGGCGAGTGTTACAGCTTCCAGCAGTTTTCCTGATCATTCTGGTTGGAACTCACGTCGCTTAATTTTCCAGTGTGGCCTTGCCGTGTTCATGGTGGTGACTCACTCACTCGTGAGACCTCTCTGCTGTAGTCCCTCCTTTCTCAGCAGCTCCCCTCACTGTAACCCCCAGGTATGTGTTACCTTGGCCCTAGTGCCACTCAAACTTCACTGTGTCCATGGATCACCTGGGATCTCATAAACATGCAGATTCTGATGGGTTGGGTCTGGGTGGATCTGAAGAGTCTTGGTTTGCAGAAGATGCCAAGTGATGCTGCATCTGAGGAACTTTGAGTTAAGAACATAGGAATAATTAGAATTGGTTCATGCTCCAAATTGTTATTTTTAAAAGTACCCCAGACATGCTGAACTTGCTAATATATTGAATTATCAAGATCTCTTACTGATAATTACACACCCATGATTTTGTACTTTATTTCCATTTGCAGATGTCCCAGTGAGAACCTTGTCTTCACATCAGAGAAGGCTAGGGTTGCAGACAGGTATGCTTCCCTTGAATTCACGGGGTCAGCACTGATCAGGGCTCTTGGGAATTCAAAGGAACCATTAACGGCCCCTCAAGGTGCCACTCACTTGGGACTTTGGGCATATTTCTAATGCCCTCCCGCTCTGAGTAACTGGATCTCTATTTTTAAGAGGGCTGCTTGAAGTCCTTAGTTTTGAAGCGTATGTGAGGGTCCCACTGCTGGCTGGGAGGCTGCATGTGGACTGAAGGTCTCTGATTTATGGGGCTTCTCCCAGCCCATTCAGCAGGGAGTCACTTGCCAGACAGTCAAACAGAAATATGACTCACGGTGATGATAAACATTCTGAGAAGAGGGCATGAAATGTGACTGAGAAAAGAACTGAAAAAGAAAATAACATTTTATTCACTGAGCTACACTCAAGCTTTTCCCTCTGGGGGATGGTGGGTGTCCTTCCTTCCTGTGGGTAGTTGATATAAAAATATGAAGCTCTGGATTACCTGGTGGAACAGGAGATTTTTCACACAGGCTGCTTTTGCCTGACATTTTAGAAGGATTGATTTATTTTAAGATACAGATTAGATGGGGATATCTCCCTTTACAAACTGATTTTATTCTATTTTATTTTTATTAACATTTATTTTCCAGGACTGGGTTGAGCAGCCATTTGTTTGGGATGAAAGACATTTTGATCTGAACTGATGCTTGTCTGCATTTGTCTATTTGAGAGGAACAACCTCTGTGAAATTTGAAATGAGAGCTCAGATTAGTTTCTACAGCTATCTAACCATCGGATTAAGAAGCACTTTTAGATCAGACCAAACAAGCAAAGACTGAGTTGATTTCCTACTTACTTTATTCTGTAATTCTGAAAGTGTGGGCTCCAGACCTTGGAACCAATTAGAAGTGCAAATTTGTAAGCTCTACTCCAGATCCACTAAATCAGAAATTCTAGGAATGCAACCCATCACTCTGTGAATTTTTTCTCCTGAGATCTGAATTTTCGTGATATATATACTTCAACCAGTTATAGAAATGTACAAAGTTAAAGGTGAAAGACCAATCCAACCTCCTCTCCTGAGTGTTTCATCTTTTATAAAAATAGTTTATTTTCTTTAATTTTGAATTTTGAAATAATTACATTCACAGGAAGTTGCATAAAACCAATATACAGGGAGGTCCTCCTAATTTCTGCCAAAGCTGATGCGTTGTATAACTAGAGTACAAGATTCAAAACTGGGAAATTGGCATTGGGCGATCCGTAGAACTTATGTAGGCTTCACCAGTTTTCATACACTCAATCGTGTATATGTGTGTACTTCTGAGCAACTTTGTCACATGCATAGATTTGTGCAACCACCATTACAATCAAGATACACCATTGTTCCATCACCACAAGGCTCCCATGGGTTCTCTCTTTGTAACTATATCCACTCCCCTCCCTTCTACTCTAATCCCATGCTTAACCTCTGGCAACCACTGATCTATTCTTCATCTCTGTAATTACATTATTTCAATTTTATTTATTATAAGTTTATATTTGTTATATAAATGGAATTGTATAGTTTGTAACCCCTTGGGCATGGCTTTTATTCTTTTAACTCAATATAATTCTCTGAGATTCATCCAGGTTGTTGAATGAATCAACAGTCCTTCCTTTTTAATGGCTGAGTAATATTTCATGGTAGGGATGTCCCACAGTTTGCTTAACCACTCATTCACTGAAAGACAACTGGGTAGTTTCCCATTTTTAACTATTATGAATATAGCTGTTGTAAACATTCTTGAATCTGTTTTTGTGTAAACATAAATTTTCATTTCTTTGGGATAAATGCCAAAGAGTCATATAGTAGTTGCATATTTAGACTTTTTTTTTTTAACTGCCAAACTTTTCCAGAGTGGTGGTATAATTTTATATTTATACCAGTAACGTATGAGTGATCCAGTTTCTGGCCACTGTCTTTAATTTTAGTTATCTATTCTGTTAGATGTGTATTGATATCTTATTGTAGTTTTACCCTGCAGATTTCTAATAGAACGTGATTTTCAACATCTTTTCATATGCTTATATGTCAGATGTACATCCTCTTTGGTGAAATATTGGTTCATGTTTTCTGCTTGTTTTCTAGTTGAATTGTTTAATTTGTACTGTTGAGTGTTGAGAGTCCTTCAGATGTGTGATTTGTAAATATTTTCTTCCAGTCTGTAACTGATCTTTTCATTCTCTTAACAGAGTCTTTTGCAGAACAAAAGTTTTTAATTGTTGTGGGGTCCAATTTATCAAATATTACTTTTAGAGATTATTCTTTTGGGGTCAAGTCTAGGAACTCTTATCCTAGCCCTAGGTCCCAAAAATTTCCTCCTTTTAATTTTTTTCTAAAAGTTTTATAATATTTCATTTTCCATTATAAGACTGTGATCCTTTTGAGGTAACTATGAAAGCAGTGACAGAGGACATCTTTCCCTTGTTCTCAGTTTTGGGAAGAAAGCATTCAGTGTTTTACCATTAAGTATGATATTAGCTAAAAATTTTTTGTGGATGCTTTTATCAAGTTGAGAAAGCTCTCATCATCAGAAACTAGTTTGCTGAGTTTTTAATCATGAATGCCTATTGAATTTTGTTAAATGCTTTCCCTTCGTCAATCGATATGATTATATGATTTTTCTTCTGTAATCTATTATATATATATATATATATATTTGGTTTTTCAATAATGAGCCAGCCTTGCATACCTGGAACAAATCTCACTTGGTTGTAGTATATAATTTTATATTTCAAGAGGGAGGGGACATGTGTATCCCTCTGGCTGATTCATGTTGATGTTGGGCAGAAGCCAACACAATACTGTAAAGCAATTATCCTTCAATTAAAGATAAATAAAAAGTTTTAATTTAAAAATAGCAAAATTCAATTTCTAAATTTCATTGAGGATTTTTGTGTTTAACTTCATGAGAGATATTTGTCTGTAGGTTCCATTTTTTGGGTGCTCTTTGTTGATTTTGGTATTATTCTGGCCTCATAGGATGACTTGTTCCCACCTCTTCTATTCTCTGAAAAAGAGTATATAAATTAATGTTAATTCTTCTTTTAAGTATCTAGAAGAATTCTTCAGTAAAACTATACAGGACCAGGAATTTGGGGAGGGAAATTCTGAATTATGAGTTCAGTTTCTTTAGTGGTTATAGATTATTTAGATTTTTCATCTTGGCTAACATTTGGTAGTTTGTGATTTTCTAGTGTGGTCAATTTCTTTTAAGTTATCAAATTTATGTGTTCACCTCCTTATTATTACTTTAATGGCTGCAACATCTGTATTGAAATCTTTAATTTCGTTCCTGATATTGGTGATGTGTATCTTCTTTTTGTCTTTATCAGTCCTTCTAGAAGTTAATTAACTTCATTGCTTTAATAAAGAGCTTTTTCTTTATTGATTTCCTCTAATGTTTTCCTGTTTTCAATTTCATTGATCTCTTTTCTTATTATTTTGTTCCTTATCCTTGCTTAGGGCTTTGTTTGATCTTTTTCTAGTTTCTTGAGATAGCAAATTAGATTTTCAATTTGAGGTTGTTTTCTTTTCTAATGTAAACATGTTTCCCTCTCAGCAGTATCTCTGTAATTTGTAAATTTGTAAAATATATTCAAATGGATTATATTGCATTTCACTTTCATGTAGTTCTATGAATTTTAAAAATTTCTTTTGAGTTTTTTGTCTTCCATTTATAAATTATTTGGGAGTCTGTTGCTTTATTTCCAAGTATTTGGAGATTTACCTGTTGTCTCTCTGTTTTAAATTTCTGGTTTGATTTTATTATGGTCAGAGAACATATGTGTCTGATTTCAGTTCTTTTACATTTGTTGAATTTTGTTTTATGACCCAGTATATGATCTACTTTGGATTTTGTTTCATGGTGATATGAAAAGAATCTACTCTTTTACTGGGTGGAGTTCTAGAAATATCATTTCCATTCTGCTGGCTGATGGTTTTGTTCAGTTCTTTTACTTCACTGATTTTTTGTCTAGTGGTTCTATCAATTGCTGAGTGGAGTGGTGAAGTCCCTAGCTGAAATTGTGGTAATCTATGTTTTAGCAAGACTTTCAGATGGTTCTGATCATGCTGAAGTGTTGGGAAGAAGTACCTTTAGTTATTTGCCAGTTTTAACTTCATGAAAGAAATCATCTTGAAAGGGGTGATGATGATAAATACTATTAAAAGTGTTTTGAATATATGGTGTCATTTAATCTCACTGCCTCTGTGGTAGATTTCTATTATTGTTTATAGATGAGGAATCAGAACAACTAAGAGGCTAAATAGTTTGCTCAAGATCACAGAGTTAATGGGTAGTAGATTTGGGTCTGTGTAGTTTTGATTTCAGAAGTCTACTCTTTTAACCGCTACGCTCTGCTGAGTAAATATGCCTCGAGGGCCCTGAAGCAAGTTACTTCTCTTGGGTAAATAAGAGTAAAACTCAGCTCTCTCAGCTTCTACTGCACTATTCTTTCTACCTCACCAGACCAAATAAAACCATGTCAGGTAATTTGAAATTTCTTTTGGACCCTTCCTGTTATCAGGTGGAGTGTGTTGCGACTCATAGCCACAGGAAAGTAAATACATCTGATAGCGTCAGCAAAGTCTTCTAGGTTTGCCTGGATTTCAAGTCCTTTAGCACCAAATGGGCAGATAAATATCTTCCCTGGCCATTCAGTTGGTAAAGAATCTACCTGCAATGCAGGAGACGTGAGTTCGATCCCTGGGTCAGGAAGATAGCCAGGAGAAGGGAAATGGCAATCCACTCCAGTATTCTTGCCTGGAAAGTTCCATGGACAGAGGACCTTGGCAGGCTGTGGGGTTGCAAGAGTCAGACACGACTTAGTGGCTAAACCACCACCACCAGGCAGATAAATAACTCAGTGCCACCATTACATTAATGGACATGTAAGAATATTATGAATAACCAAAACAAACATTACCACTTAAGAGTTACTTTGTTTCTCACAAGCATATATTATAGGCTGAATTATGTCCCTACCCAAATTCCTATGTTGAAGTCCTGACCCCTAGTACCTCAGAATGTGACTGTATTTGGAGAGAGGACCTTTAAAGAAATAATTGAGGTAAAATGAGGTCATATTGATGGGTTCTGATTCAGTCTGACTGATGTTCTTAGAAAAGAGGAGACAGGACAGAACCAGCACAGTAGGGTGACTTGGGAGGACACAGGGAGAAACTGACCACCTGCAAGCTAAGGTCAGAAGCCTCATAAGAAACCAAGCCTGCTGACACCGTAGTCTTGGACTTTCAGCCTCCAGAACTGTGAGACAAGGAATCTCTGTTATTTAAACCACCCAGTCTGTGGTATTTTGTCATGGCAACCTGAGTTGACTATTAGAGTGTAATTGTTATAGCCCATAGAGTCTGGGAATATTGATACTTGAGAAATCCCTTCTGGTCATTAAAAGATTTTTTGTTTACTTAATATTTGCTTTGCACAGAGCCATTAGCAAAAGGAGCTTTCCAATTCAGGATACGGTGCCCCTTCTGTGTACAATATGTTTCCCTTTATGGTAAGTTCAGTTTGAATTTCTCTGCTAAGGGCTCCAGAAATATTTCCTTAGTTTAGCTTAGCCCTGCAATCGCCAGCTTCTTGAAATCCCGGGCAACTGTAGTAACCAAAGTATTCATAACACCGGCCATTCTTTTGGCTTTCTGTGTCTTTGGGCAAGGCTCCACATTGAGGTGTGGCAGCATGGTAAAAGGGCAGGGGGTTCTGGCTGAATAACTGGCCTGTGGCATGGTCAGTAGTGAAGTTATTTTAGCTAGAAGTTGTCTACCTTGAGGAAAATTTCTGTTCTTTACCTAGTGGGGAATGTATTAAAAAAAAAAAAAAGACAACTATGCTTTTAGAAAATGGACTTTGGAAAGTAAGCTCTAGCCATTCTGGGGGGCATCAGGGAAACGACTCATTTTCCCTTCGGCTCCCACGCGAGGGACCATGACAAATGTTCTTGGGAAAAGGTGCTTTGGAAGGTTCTTTCTACCTAGAACTTTCAAATTTAAGATGCTATTAGAATGTACTTATTATTTGCCAGTTTATCTGAAAATTACTCATTACTATTCATAACTATTCATTATTCATATAAAAGCCCTTCTGTTTTGCCCCCAAACTCAAAAGAGTATGGAAACTTTTTGCATAATTTTTCCTGTTTTAGGTCTTCTGCAAAATACCATGAGCAAGAACATCACTTTTCTTTTGGAATAAAATGTGTGTATGGTTGGAAGGAAGGAGTCTGGATACCCTGTACATTTATTTCTCAGTTTTGTCATAAATATCAACACATAAGATAAAAAACAATGCTGCCAAACACTCACCACCAGAGAATTCTTCAAGTAGAGTTATACTGGGGCAAAAAGCAGGTTGACAATTCTGATGGAATGTAAAGGATTTTAATACCTTTCGATCCATAAAGCACCAGGAAGTGGCATAAATGACAACCATAAATTAAAAAAACCCACCATTCCAACATGCTCCAGAATTTCTAATTGTGTCAGGTTTTAAATAAGTTTTGGCATCTTTAAATCCATGAGGTACTAGGAAGCTGTATAAAACAACAAGAATATTTTTTTAAAATTCTGAAGTAATCCAGGAGTTCTAATTGTGTCAGATTTTATATGATTTCTGTGTTTTTCTAGGGTAAATAACATATAGTTAATAAACATACATATAATTCACTAAACATTTATGATCATATGTTGATTGGATGAAAGACTAGGAAGGAAAATGCATATTTTAAAGCATTTTACTGTAGTTACCATTTCTGGGACCACACACGGAAGTGCAATATTACTCATGAAGCAAAAGTAAGTTGATTGTTGTTGTTTTTTGCCAGCTAGTTCTAAACAAACACTGCTGGCAGTGGTAATAATGTTGTGAACATAAAACTTCCTTTGTTTAACGTTTCTGACGAATGCCTGCTTGTCTGGGAGAAGCCATCAGTATGTTTCTGAGCTGGTGCAGGATGCGGTGTTCCTATTTGTTACCCAGGATCGTCTGCGTGGGGTGGAGGTGTTCTCTAATGCATTTCTTCAAGTGCTGTTTTCGCTCTAGATAACAGGTAGACAGATCCTCCCAGAGAGCAGGGCAGCTTAGGCTCCTTAAACCAACAGCACGCCTCGCCTGCTGGCTCTGGGTGTGTGAACTGTGAAATAAAAGGCGCAGGGCAAAAGTGTCCAACGACACGCTCAAGGGCGGCTCTCTTCCTCACACTCAATAATACTCTTGAAGTGGTGGCTTAACATGTTGAAAACGATGTGAAACTTTAAGAGCAACAAGTCAAATAGATGGTGAGGCTCTGGGGATTTGTAAAATGATACGGACCTTTCTAGCGCAGATTAGTGGGTCATCAGAACAAATGCAGCTGTGCTCAGCCATGACAAAGTCACCGCCCGGGATGGGCTCGGAAACCAGCTGGGAAGCGGGTGCCCCGGGTCCTCTTGCAGCTGCAACCCAGCGCGAAGGACTGCCGTTTCAGCTGGCACTCGGGGAAACCCGAACCTGCCAGACCGCCCCTGGGCCGCCGGGCCCCGCTGCCATCCGCCTTCTTAACGCCTCCCCAGGGCTCTGCCGCGGGGGCTGGGGGCTGGGAGAGCGCCTGACCCGTGACTCTGAGATTGCACGGATTCCGGCAGCCCCGAGGAAACCCTTTCATGCCTGAATCCAGCTGCCCAGAGTCGTGCCTGGTGTGTAGAGGACTTGGCTTCCGGGTTTGACTCCAGGTCTTTGAACAAGTCACGGAGCTCTGAGTTTCCTCCAGGCCCCCATCCCACCCTGAAGGTACCTCTAGGAGAGTCTTGGCATGGTGTCCTTTGATTTGACCCGGGTGCAGTAACTCTTGCAGAAAGGTGCATATCACGTTCACAGAGCTTCCAGTTCAATGACACAGTAGTCAGGACTGCAACCGTGTTGGCACCTAGTAGTACCCAGGACTCCGATTCCCATGAAATTTAAAAAAAAAAAAAAAAGAGTTTTTCAATGGTAATTACGCTTCTGGTAGTCAGGTGAGAATTACGCTATTCAAACGAGCCCCAGGTAGAAGCAGATACCAGCTACCTGGTCCACTTAAGCTGGAAATTTTGTTAAGTGAGATGTTATGTTTCTGTGACCTTCCCTCCCCTCCAGTGTCCACCCAGAATGGGACAGAGATGCGAGGGTCTGGATTGGGTCTGGGATCCTGGGTGGCAGTCCAGGATCTGCCAAGAAGAATCCTGGCTGGTCCCATAACCTCTTTAGAACCTCAGTTTTCCCACTAATAAAACTGCGACATTGAACTAGGGAGGATTTCTGAGCTATGCTATGTTTTCCAAGATGCTATTTTAAAACTGTTTGAATTCTTCAGGAGACAGCCCTTACCAAAATGTAAGTCACTGTGACTGGAGTCATTGTGTGTGTCAGGCATGTCACTTTTTGCAACCCTCTGGACTGTAGCCTGCCACCTCTTCTGTCCATGGGACTTTCCAGGCAAGAATAGCGGAGTGGGTTGCCATTTCCTTCTCCAGGGGAACGTCTAGACCCAGGGATTGAACCTGCATTCCCTGCACTGGCAGGCGGATTCTTCAGTTTCATTGCTCAGTCATGTCTGAGTCTTTGCGACCTCATGGACTGCAGCATGCCAGGCTTCCCTGTCCATCACAAACTCTCGGAGCTTGGGCAAACTCATGTTCATCCAGTTGGTGATGCCATCCAGCCATCTTATCCTCTGTCAGATTATTTATTGGAGTCATTAATAGTAGCCACGTTATTATATAGACTCAGAGTGATTGTAAAAAATTTGTTCATTCTGTAGAAAACTGAGGATCTATTTATAAGTTTAGAAAGCCAAAACCACAATGACGTTTAAAATAAGATTACTTTGTAAAATGCATGCGTACAACAAAGACAACCCAGAAAATAGTGAAAGTAGTTGTAGTGAATGGTAGAAATATGGCTGTGGCTTTTTATAGAAAAAAAATGTTGAACGTTTTATTTATTACATTTATTATTTTTCTCAACAACTAATAACAGACTTCCAAAAAGCTTTTCTCTTTAAATTTACTTTGGGGAGATAGTTATGCTGCCTTTAGAAAAACTTATTAGGCTGTGCTTACTGCATTATGTAGAAAATAATATACTTATATATGCCTAGGGGGTCACCGCCCTCACCACACAAAACAAAAAATACAGATGCCTGCTTTTGTCATTCCCTATGCATAAAGGAAATGGCAACCCACTCCAGTATTCTTGCCTGGAGAATCCCATGGACTGTAGCCTGCCAGGCTCCTCTGCCCATGGCATCGTAAGAGTTGGACATGACTTAGTGAGTAAACCACCACCGCCACCATACATAAAGGAGGCAGAGATAGTCATTCAAGAAAGGTGGCGTGTTACATTACCATAACAGAACAGAAACCCAAGATGAGGATAGAGGTACTATTTATCAACCCACCGAGAGCCATGATTCTATGAATTTTCATGTCTTCAGCATTATTGGACTTTAGATAATTCCAGAATTTAATGCTTTATCTTGGAATTTTACCTTTGGAGGGCTTGTTAGTAAAACTCAGAAGTAGAGTTTAGGAGCTGGGAGCCTAATGGGGACCAGAGGTAGGTATGAGAAGCTGTGAAGTGTCTATACCCCAAATGGCAACAGAAGGCAGGGAGACCTTGACTCAGAGGGTATCCTAAGTGTAAAGATGTTCATCCTCTCCACGTCTGTTTACTTGTTTGCAATCCATAATCCTGGCAACACCGGGTGAGTTCTGTCTAGTATATTCCCCCAAATGCCATTCCTGGTCAGGAATCCATTTGTCTGATTTTAAATGAAAAATTTAGTTGTAAATGTCACAGCAATCTGGATGACATTATTTGCATTAATTGTGTTTCTTTTCACCATTAAGGAATGTGTTTCTCCTTCAGTCTCTCTTTGCAAGTATTTATTATTAAGTACCCGTCTTTGTAGAAAATAAAATTATGACTTCTTATTAATAGCATGAAAGTGAACCAGAGTATAATTGAGGGTGAAGAATATAGTGTTTCTTTCTTTCCTGTTTTTTTTTTTTTTTTTTTAATTCAAAAGCTAAAAACAGTCTGGGTTTCTAAGGTTAATAGGAAACAGAAAAGTATGACTGACATTTACTGTCCTGCATTGTACTCAGTTGCTCAGTTGTGTCTGACTCTTTTTGACCCCATGGACTGTAACCCTCCTGGCTCCTCTGTTTGTGGGATTTTTCAGGAAGAACACTGGAGTGGGTTTCCATTTCCTCCCCCAGGGGATCTTCCTGAGCCAGGGATTGAACCTGCGTACCCTGCATCTCCTGCATTGCAGGTGGAATGAAATCTACCCTATTCCAGGCTCTGTGCCACATGCTTTAAGTATTTCATCTCATTACCCCTCATCCCAGCCCCTGAAATGGACATTGTTTTCTCCAGTATACAGATGAGATGCTCAAAGTTAAGCTACATCTGAAAGAAAAAAAGAAGCCTCCTTCATTGGAAAATGCTCTTATGTTGCTCTTAAGACACCACTCTCCCACATGCTGATGGAAGAAGAATATGTATTTGTGAATTAAGGAGAACTTGAAAGAATGAGTTACGCTGGAAAAGAGTGCTGAAATCAGTTATTTTAGCACATCAGACTTGTGTGTAATAAAGACAGTTATGTATTTGAGTCCTAGTGTATGAATTTTGGCTTGAGAGTGTGGGAATTTGGGGGGGATTTGGGGTAGATACTCTGGGCAGGGCTTCCTTGGAAAAGGCCTCTTTTACTCTCCTCCATCTCCCCTCTTGCTCAAGCCTGGTTTGCCTTCCTCTCCACACTGCAGCAGAGGCTGCCAGGGTCCCCTTCATGTCTCATTTGCAGAACTGGTCACCCTTCTGACGACTGTCCCCCATCTGTCTTCCCAGGTGGGTTGGAGGTCTCAGGAGTGCTGGGACTGTCTCTCGCCTTCACCACTCAACACTTCATGCAGGACCTGAGGAAAAGCCACACACAGAGGCCCTAAGCCTTGGCCCACTCCCCCCTGTGTCTTCCAGTTCTGAACACCCCAGCATTATACTCAAGCTCCATCCATCCTTCTCTGCCTACCATACATAGCTAGTCCTTTGCTTCCTCCTCAGGGTTGTTTGGGTAGGGAATTCTGGGGTCTTGGATACCTGGAGCCTGGCTTAAAAGGGGAGGAAATGAGCCAGAACAAGGTCTCTAGATTGTGGGCAGAGGCACACAGTGGTTGCCGGGGGCTAAGGGAGATGTTGCCAACACTCCAGAAACACTGTTGAATGGATGATTATCAATTCATAGGCTGAAGCAGAGCCACAGAGAGAAAACACGAAGGTGACCTCTGGGGGCCTGAATAGAGGGAGACCGTGCGGGTCTTCAAGAGTCCCTGGAAGAGAGAACAGAGTCTGCAGGGCTGGGGGCATGGTGGCTCTGCTGGAACACTCACTGCAGTATATTGTACTCCTGCTATTATTTTCATTATTTTTCTATAAACTTTAAGGGCATGCAGAGAAAATTCCATCTACCTGGGTGCCTAATAAAGAGATAACCTCAGGCCATCTCAGAAATGACTCAAACCAATAGAAGCTGGGGGCTTCCCAGGTGGCACTAGTCGTGACGAACCCGCCTGCTAATGCAGGAGGTGTAAGAGGCGTAGGTTCAGCCCCTGGCTCAGGAAGACGCCCTGGAGGAGGAAATGGCAACCGTTCCTGTATTCTTGCCTGGAGAATCCCATGGACAGAGGGGCCTGGCAGGCTACAGTCCATGGGGGTTGCAAAGAGTCAGACATGATCGAAGTGACTTAGCACACAAACACACACACAAAGTAGAAGCTTGGTTCATGAGAAACGACCTGGACCCCCAGGTTCTTTCCTTTTCTGTCACCAGGAGTTTCTAGATCTACATGGCATGTCTAACTCATACCTGACACCATGTCTAAAGTTCAGATTATAGGTGAAATTGCAAGGCAAGGTAAATTCATTCTTTGTCATGTTGCCCCAGGAGGGCCTATGAAGTAGATGCCAAATTTTGCCATTTTCATAAAGCAAATGTAAAACCCAAACAGAAACCTTGGTTATATGAAAACAAAATCATCTTTTTTTTTTTTTTTTTTTTCCACCTCATGTGAAGAGTTGACTCATTGGAAAAGACTCTGATGCTGGGAGGGATTGGGGGCAGGAGGAGAAGGGGACGACAGAGGATGAGATGGCTGGATGGCATTACTGACTTGATGGACGTGAGTCTGGGTGAACTCCGGGAGATGGTGATGAACAGTGAGGCCTGGTGTGCTGTGATTCATGGGGTCGCAAAGAGTCGGACATGACTAAGTGACTGAACTGAATTGAACTGAAAGTAGAAATACATTTAAATGGACTAACCCTTTTTCAGTCATTATGATTTGTTCATCTAACCAGCATTCACTTAGAGCCTGCCCTGTGCCTGGCACTGTGCTTGGTGTCAAAGTGAAAATTCCCTCATTTGTGTTGGACTCTTTGGGATGCCATGGACTATACAATCCACGGAATTCTCCAGGCCAGAATACTGGAGTGGGTAGCCTATCCCTTTTCCAGATGCTCTTCCCGACACAGGGATCGAACCCAGGTCTTCCACATTGCAGGAGTATTCTTTACCAGCTGAGCCACAATGGAAGCCTGCTACATATGAGGGGAAGCTATGAAGAGAAATCTGCTGCCCTGCAGCAAGTAACACTACACGGAGCAAGAACAGTTTGATTAAGGAAGTATAAGAGGTTACACAGTACAAATAGATTTACTATTTGTGTGTGTGCATGTGCGTGCTTTAAAAAAATTAGGTTTATTGAGATATAATTAGCATATTAAAACTTCAGCTTTAATGAGATAATTTATACATAAAAATTTCAACTTAATGAGGTACAATTGACATAGAAAATTGTAATTTTTATCTTTAACTTCGTTATGTATTTATTTTTAAACATATATCAATCTTCAATACTAATTTACTTATGTATTTGCTTGTTTATTTTTGTATATTTTAAAATATATCTATTTTAATTGGAGGCTGATTACTGTATAATATTGTATTGGTTTTGCCATACATCGACATGAATCCACCAGGGGTGTACACGTGTTTCCCATCCTGAATCCCCTTCCCACCTCCCTCCCCATCCCATCCTTCTGGGTCATCCCAGTGCACCAGCCCCGAGCATCCTGTATCATGCATCAAACCTGGACTGGCAATTCGTTTCACATATGACATTATACATGTTTCAATGCCATTCTCCCAAATAGATTTACCATTAATACTAGAGCAATTATATCAAATGTGGTGTGATCAGTGGTCATCAAGGCTCGCTATCAAGCTTACTTAAACTGATAATTACAACTTAGCAAAACAACAAAAAAAAAGAAAATTACTCAAGAAGTGATTATCCTTTTACCATAATGGACTTCATGTCCTGAACAACAAAATCTTTTAAGGGATCTGTCATTAAGAGACATAAGAAACAAAAATCCCTGCAGTGTTCTTAGTTAGTAAACTGTGATGCTAAGACAGTATTTTATCCATGAAAATCCAAAGGGAACTCGCCATAATAAGCAAATTTTTATTCCAATGATAATATGTATCTTTAGAGCTCTATAATTATTCTTTCTGATTAATTTATCAACTATATAGGAGGTCAAATCTCAATAAAAGAGTCATCTTGGAGTAAACCTCTAATAAAACATGAAGTTTATGCACATATGTCCTTGCCAGTGATTAATTTTGCTAGGAAACACTTTTCCTCTCCCATTTCTAATGAGTATTTTAAATTTTAAATCATTGCTACCATTGTTTCAGGTATTTAGGATACATCCTTTAAAAACAAAAAACTAAAGTTTTCTTTGCTGAGCAAAGGAGGGAGTAGAATATTAACTTACTTAATCCTCAAGGCAATTTAATAATGTAGATGCTATTACTTCCATTTTACAGATAAGGAAACTGAGGTCCAGTAGATTAAATAAATAGCCTGTCCCAGAAAAAAATAGGTGAAGGAGCCAGGATTCCAACTCAAGTGGTATGCCTCCAGAATCTCTGTGCACTTTACATTAATGCTCGTGTTAAGTTGTTCCAGCTACTTCTCATAATGTTATTTCACATTTATTAAACATAATACCCAAATATACAAACAAAACCAATCACTCTAACAATGTTCTCCCAAATCACTATACACCATATTCTCACTCAGAAAAATAAGACCTAAGTTCAAACAGTTAAAGCAACTTCACTTTATCAAAATTTCTCACATTTATAAGAGCTTCCATTCTGATTCAACCACACCACCCTGTTTTACACTAATCAATTCACTGAATTTTTAGCCAAAGAAAAATATTAATCTTAAGATACATTTGACCTTTAAATTTTGAAAGACACAAGAAAACGCAATTGATCTGCTAGATAACCATAGAGCAAAAATGATGTATTTCAGTGTTTCTCTTCCCTGGTCCACTGCATTCTTTATCTACACACACACACACACACACACACACACACACACGCACACACAATGTCTGGGTGGAAAATAAAATGCATGGTCCCATAAAACTTTTAAGTAATGGTTGAGGGAAGATTATTTTCTTCCTATCCACCCTGTTTTACACTAATCAATTCACTGATTTTTTAGCCAAAGAAAAATATTAATCTTAAGATACATTTGACCTTTAAATTTTGAAAGACACAAGAAAACGCAATTGATCTGCTAGATAACCATAGAGCAAAATGATGTATTTCAGTGTTTCTCTTCCCTGCTCCACTGCATTCTTTTTCTATACACATACACACACACACACACACACACACACACACACACACACAATGTCTGGGTGGAAAATAAAATGCATGGTCCCATAAAACTTTTAAGTAATGGCTGAGGGAAGATTATTTTCTTCCTGGTCATTATAAAGGTACTCTTGCCTGGAAAATCCCATGGATGGAGGAGCCTGGTAGGCTGCAGTCCATGCTAAGGTCGGACACGGCTGAGCGACTTCCCTTTCACTTTTCACTTTCATGCATTGGAGAAGGAAATGGCAACCCACTCCAGTGCTCTTGCCTGGAGAATCCCAGGGACCGGGGATCCTAATGGGCTGCCGTCTATGGGGTCACACAGAGTCGGACACGACTGAAGTGACTTAGCATAGCACATAGCTCATTGACACTAGACTACTAATGATACAAATAAACACATACATAACCAATAAGCATTTATTGGGCTTCCCTGGTGGCTCAGAGGTTAAAGCGTTTGCCTCCAATGCAGGAGACCCGGGTTCGATCCTTGGGTCGGGAAGATCCCCTGGAGAAGGAAATGGCAACCCACTCCAGTGTTCTTGCCTGGAGAATCCCATGGACGGAGAAGCCTAATAGGTTACAGTCCATGGGGTCGCAAAGAGTCGGACCCGACTGAGTGACTTCACCTCACCTCAAGCATTTATTTCTCTCTGAGGACCAAACAGTACTACCTCACTCAAGATATACTGACAAAACTGGGATGCTGGGCTTGGAAAGTTAAATAAGCAACACTTTTCTCTTCTTGTGAATTATGACCCTGATAATCATCCAGACACTACCTTAATATGATATGTTATAGAGCATCTAGGCAACTCCTAAAATTATTGGCACTCCTAAGTTATTGTTAAACACTTGGAAAAGTGTGCTTTTCGCTCAAAGTATTTGAAAATACTTTAGAAACTATTTAACTGTCATTTTAAGTTGAAGGAGTATTTAAAGATAACAAGAAATACTGCTTTTTAGAGGAGAAAGGGTTTTTAAAAACTAGAAATGGTGAAATTATACAAATGAAAAGAAAATCTCAAAAGGCATATGAATTCAGTGCCTGCATTCACACAGCTTTACCATCTTCAAGGTGCAGATAAAGATTTTAATTAGGTCCCTTGAAAACTGTTTTTAATGCTAAAATAAAAATTCCATCATTACAGTCTTTTCACATAGTACTCAGAACTCAGGATACCATGCCTAAAGATAGGATTTAAATTCATGATTAACACTGAAATAAAAGAGTAGATAAATATAATGCAGGACATACTGCATTCATTTAAGTGCATTTTAGCAAATAGGTTTTTAACATTAAGCATTCATTATTATACACATAGAGATAGGTTACATATTTTTTCCCTCACTTGCTTATATTTTATAAAATCCCAAATGAAAAAAATACATATCTAAAGTTATTTATAATAACAAACATGCCATTACTGAAAAAATGCTCTAGGGTAATTATTGTATACGTATCAAACTGACTGAGTTCAATATTAAGAAGATATTTACATATATTCTCTCTCTCTCTTTAAAAGCATCTTTTCCATGTCTATATTTACCATAACAAAAGATGAAGAGAATACATCTGAGATTATTTTTAATCATTATCTGCTAGTCATTTTGGTAATTATTAAGTTATCCTCAAATATAAAATTAATGTTAGTAAGCAAAATGAAAAATTCATTTATCAAGTGCATGTTCATTCAACTTGCATTGCACAAATAATCGAAGTTACTGTTAGATTTAATTCTGAAGCTGTGATTTGCAGGAGTCTTTTTTTCATGGTCAAGGTGACTTCTGGATATACTGAGTGAATTCTTACACAGAACTGCACCAAAGAGAAAACAACATGTGTCAACCCTGTGGGTGGAGGTGACACACAATTTAAAATGTCTAATTACATGTTTCACCTTAGCTAAACACCCTGAAAGATGACATGATCTAATTGCAGATTAATGCATTATTTCTCTAAGGCTACAAATGAAGCAGCTAGAGGAAATCTCACACTGATTCTCTAAGTAGTCCAAGACTTATACTAAATGCCTTTGCTTGCCATGTAAATATGAATAATTCTCCTGCATAGCACTGACTCCAAAATATAACTGAAATATTACTGGGCATTGAAATATCACTAAGGGTTGTTTTTGAAAATTGAATCAGTAAAAATAATCCCAGGCTAGGTACCCAAAGCAAACCAGGCTAGACCTAATGAAAAATCAGATACACTGTCTTCACTCTTTCTGTTTCTTCCTTCATATTCCCTACTTCTTTCTCTCCCTCTCCATTCCTTACTTTCTCATTTTCTGGAATTTTTAATGAAATATTAAAAAAAAAAAACAACTTTTTTTCTTCTGGCAATGCCTATTTGGATTTTTAAAAATTCATACTGTGGTTTGAATTTTCAAATTTCATCAAAATTTGTGCTTGCTGGATGCCTAAATTCTTTGACTCATTGCTTCTGATGGATTATACAATTTGCCTAACTTCTCAATATAATACCTCAATTCTCTTTAAACTGGGAAAGACTTTAGAATTTGATGATAAAGATACTGGTTCAGTCCATCCATAAATGTTATCTTAATACTCATTAATGTGCAACATTCTATGCTATGAATGAAAAGCTGAACACACTCCATGGAAGTACCCCTAGGGGCCAGAACAATGGAATGTGTTGGCTGCAACCGTAGCACATGAGCAATATGTGCTCTGAGGAGGGGGTTGTTCATTTTGAGGTTGCTATAGATAGAATACTGTTATCACCCCGAATTTATATTTTGAATTCCTAGCTACCAATGCAGGGAAGGCAATGGCACCCCACCCCAGTACTCTTGCCTGGAAAATCCAATGGACGGAGTAGCCTGGTGGGCTGCAGTCCATGGGGTCGCTAACAGTCGGACAGACTGAGCGGCTTCACTTTCACTTTTCTCTTTCATGCATTGGAGAAGGAAATGGCAACCCACTCCAGTGTTCTTGCCTGGAGAATCCCAGGGACGGGGGAGCCTGGTGGGCTGCCGTCTATGGGGTCACACAGAGTCGNAGTAGCCTGGTGGGCTGCAGTCCCTGGGGTCGCTAACAGTCGGACAGACTGAGTGGCTTCACTTTCACTTTTCTCTTTCATGCATTGGAGAAGGAAATGGCAACCCACTCCAGTGTTCTTGCCTGGAGAATCCCAGGGACGGGGGAGCCTGGTGGGCTGCCGTCTATGGGGTCACACAGAGTCGGACACGACTGAAGTGACTTAGCAGCAGCAGCTATGAGGTTTTGAAGTCAAAATTTAGGGATAGTGTGAAAACAAGAAGAGAATCTTCATGAAACAGTAGAGAATTCATCTTCATTCATCTTCATTCATCTTCATTCCTGGAGATGAATCACAGCTCCATTCACTTTCCTTGATTCTTTTATCTTAAGAATACAAAATGATTCTGAGAGATTCAGAATGGACCTCACTTACAGAAGGAGAAAAACAAAAAGGGAATGTATATTCAGTAGACAGGAACTCCATTTGAAAAAAAAAGAATTGACAATTACTTAGATGTCAGGAAGCCAATTTTAAAATCAATACATTACTTGAGCAGGATACCATGATGTAGTGTCAAAGTAGGAAGCATTATCAAAGCTACATTGACTCCACATCAGTCCTTAAGTAGTCTGGTCAGTACTGAAACATCAGAGAGAGGAAGGTCTGTAAGCAGAGTTACAATCTGATCTAAATCTTCACACTCTACTAACCAAACCTTAGGATACAGGATGGGGCTGAAAATTAGGTTTTAAGCAGCTTTTCTACTCACATTTGCTTAGTTTCAACCTAAATGTAAAAGAACCTCTCCATCTTCGACCTGCCCCTATCCATAGAATAAACACGGTAATTACAAACAGGATCAACCACAGAACCGGGTCCCTTGTGTCCCACTCAGATTCTTGGTGGCGTTGCACAGCACAATCTGAATGTTATTAAAGGGGAATTGCAAAACAAAGGAGGATTCAAAATAAACTACATGAAACGAGTTTTCGTCATCTCTGCCTTAGTTTGTGAGAAATTCAATGTCAGCCCCATGTGTACAACACTGAAGAATAATTTCGCCTATCCAGCTGAAGGAACAGAAGTATGTTTAATTTGTGGAAGAATTCACTGTCATTTGCGTGATGGCGATCCTGTGGAGGAGGTGCTTAGGAAAGTGTACTGAGAGGAACCGAGCCAGATTGCTGGATAGAGCTACAGAGCAGGAACCAAGTTTCTCTTTCCAGTGTTTGGTACAAAGCATGTCCCCATTCGTTTTAAATTACTAAGAAAAGTAAACATTTTGGTAAATGCCTCTGAGAGATTTATAGGTGACCCTAAATGCAATCTACTTGGTGACTGACTCAATTTTAATTCCTTTGGTTCTTGGTTGCGGAAAGGGCAACATTGTTACCACTTGCCTGGTCAAAGGTTACATTTCCTGCCCTCCATCAACTGGGCCTGGACATCTGAGTGTTTTTAGATACTAGTCAGGTCACCTTCCAAGGGGAATCACTCAGCTAACCATCTGATTAAGGGGCCTCTGTAATGAATACTGCTACCAGGTATGCAATTAACCTGCCTCTAGCTTTCTTGGTTTAATGAAATGCATGTTAGGTGCCTGTGTGTGTAAGAGCTCAGTGAGCAAAGGCACCGGGGAACTAGAAAGTTCAATACATCATTCTTTAAAAATTTTATATTTTAACCACATTTTAATTAAACTTCAAAAAATATGAAGTTTTTGTGCTCACATTGCAAGGGATTTAGAAACTCAGAGTGCCGCTTTTGGGTCATTGTTTCTCCAGACATTTCCACCAGCCCAGCTTCAATCATCCACTTGCATCCATCAGAGGTACCCACGGCAGTGATGTGGGTACTCTCCCCAAGATCTCCATTAACAGAGTGTTACTGAGTGCTTACAAGGTCAAGCCCTGCCTTAAGCTTTTTGCTTACTGAAGACTCATAATTGTTTTCACACAAGAGAACACTGAAGCACAGTGAAGAGACTGGTCTAAGCAACAGAACAGCAGAGCCAGGATTTGAACCCAAGCAGCTTAGAACCTGTACACTTAACCATGACCCAGATTATCTCAGAGAAAAAGGGCAAAGCCCTCGAAAATCATTCTGCTCTTTCCAAAATCCTCCTTCTGCTTCTTTGCTCCGAAGCAACCCTCCCCTGGCCCGTAGTTAATATCACACTGAACATGAACCATCACCCCAACTCGAAGCAGAGATCTACCATCATAACTGATCATCTCCAGAACTCAGCATGTGCCCGGAGATGGTACTGCTCAGGTGTTTGCTTGTTAGCCTGCCCAATCCAGCTCGGCTCCCCCACTGCACTAATTATCTTAGGTCCATGGCCCAAGCTCATCTGATTGGAGTTCATCCAAGTTCTTTTTTTTCTGAAGCTAAAAGAAAGGAGGATGGTTTTCCTGTGGCCTTGAATCTGGGAGGCGGAGTCTGCAGAAATAGCTGCACCATCATGGACCACTGCCAGCCTGACTGGGGCATCAACAAGTGCAGAAAAGCAGAGCTCAACTGAGAGGCCTGAGTCCTGGGGACCTCCTGAAGCCCCAGTCCAGCTGGGTCTGACTCAGGCGCTACCCTGGACTTCTCAGCTGTTACAAGTAATTCCCTTTCTGTTCAGACTTTGGATTGGGCTTTCTGACACTTGTCTCAGAAAGGAGTCCTCCTTTCTGCCACTGAGCAGCATTTTAATTTTATCTGAAAACAAAATCCTTTTATTTTTATCAGATGAAAATAACAACGTTATCCAGAAGCAGAGAGAAATCCCTGTGATCTTTCAAGAAGCAAGGTGGTAGATTGGGTGCTGTGGCAGAGCAGGGCAAGAGGAAATGGTAAAAGGCTATAATGCTGGCATTTAGCGTCTCATCTAAAGCCCCCAGTGATCTGGTAAAGAAGATGGCATCACCTCCAGCCCACAGATGAGGAACCTGAGGCACAGGGAGGGTAAGTGTTGTCACCCATTTCACACTATTTGTGGCTGATACAGCTTTCAAATCTGGACTCATCTGGCTCAGGCCACTGGTGACTTTCTGCCACTGGGGGCTGCTCCAGAAAGTGCTGTCGAAAGTGAAGGGCCTGGGCAGTGGACTTGTCCCTAGTGCCGTACGTCTGATGTGCCCTGGCCATCCTCGAAGCACTCCATACATCGTGCTTTATGCAGTGACCGAAATTTTTACGTAATCATTTGAGGCTCACTTGCTGAATCCAGTGGGGGAGGTAGTGGATATTACCTTCAGTTCTTGGAGATGGGGCTCCGGTCATTAGAGCAGACAGGATTTGGGCTAACACCTTGCTTGTGGAGACAGAGAGGAAGGAGATGAACAAAAAGGGGATGCATTCAGAGTGGCAGCGTCTTGCTATGGTCCTAGAAGACGTGCAGAAGATGAGGGCTCAACAGGACTCTTGGCATATATATATATATATTTTGGCCTGGGAGGAGCCTGAAATGGCACCATTGCCGTGGTAATGAGTAAGCAGAGCTCTGTGGTAAATTAGGGGTGGAATTTCTTTATTTTCCACTTTTAATTAATGATGAGACAAAGATGTAGTAAACAACATTTTAAATGTATTGAGTACAGTTCTGAACTGGACACTTTTGAGAATATAAAATAAAAGGAATTTCTTGAGGAAGTCAAAATAGGCAGAACCGTGGAGCAATTAAATAGCAATCCACGAACAGGAGAAGATAGACATGTTTGCATGTGTTTGGAGTACATCACTGATAACAGGAGCAACAATGAGTTAAGTGGAGTGAGCAGTGCAACTTTTTCAGTCTTTTCAGTTTTGAGCTAAACTCCTAAGAATTCATCTGATCAGTAGGAACAGGTGGGAAAGATTTATTTTTTTTTTTGGTAGGAGTGAAATAGCACTAGCTTAAACTGGGTTTGCTTCTTTAAATGGGTTGTTGATTAATCAAATTGAAATAGCACCAGCTTAAACTGGTTTTGCCTCCGTTCATAGGTTGTTGATTAATCAAACCTTGAATCATTTTACACAGACTGCATTCTCTATGTGTGAGATGGGAATTTATGTTTCCAGGATGACAGCAGAACCAAGAATCTTTAGTCTACAGAACTTAAAGACTAGATATGTTGTCACTGGAGACCTTTGCAAAACGAGAAATCCTTTAATCTGGGAAAATCTGGATTCCAGCAGCCCGAGTAGCTCAGATGCTCTAATTGAAGACTAGCCAATTAGCTTCCAGTTTAGAAATTCCCCTAACCATTAAATATCTCCTGGAAGCCTGGATCAGGGAGACAGATCTGTGAGCCTTGCTCCTGTTCTTTATGCCGTTTGGCCTTGCTGCAAACCTCTTTCTTTTCTCAAAAAGCCGGTCCCATAGTCTCGGATTCTGTGTGTGTGATCTGACAGTGAGACTTTTCTTGGTAAACGGAGCATGGCAATGGGCAAATTAAGGTGTCACTTTATTCTGGGTCTCTGGGGTTGGGTGGTGGAAGTGGGGTTGGAGCAGGTTTACACTGTACCCCTATTGAGAAAAGAAGTCTATCAAGAGGTTGTTGATAAAGCCTAGGAAGGATATTTGGGGAGGGCCTTGCTTAGGAAAGCAAGTGGGAAAATATGAAAAGTGTGAAGCCGAAGAAATGGGGATGGCCTTTCTGTCTCTTTTGCCAGAGGAGAGTGTTACACTGGGATGTGAATCAGGTTGGGTTTTATTCATCTTCCCTTAGGGTCTGGCACTTGGGGAGTGTATGGATACGTGTTTATTGAATGAATGAGGGAGGAGAGGAAGGGAGGCAGGAAGGAAAGGAAGGAAGAAAGGAAGCTGACTAAACTGGGGGGGGGATGCTTCAGAAGTAGAAGATAATAGCTATTGATCAATGGCTGGAGGCTATAGAGAGTTCAAGAAGATTCAGGATGGAGTAGAGCCATTTTTCTTTACAAAAGTGAAGAAGTCATTAACTAGATGGGAATTGTGGTTTCTTTTTGCGGTGGTGCAGGTGGAAATTAAGCTGGAGGGGCTGGATCTTTTTGACTCAATTAGATGCCCTGGTTACACCAGATCTCCAGCTTCCCCACCAATCAATATTCATATCCTTAATGCTCCCTGCTTCCCCTCTCATGGAAAGAAACACATCAGGAGCTGAATTCCAGGTGCCTGGTTCCCCAGAGACACATGTGCTTTGGTATAAAAGTTATTTTGCATGGAATACTCAAGTTCTCTAACTCTGCTTCTGTCTCAGCAGTTTTTTCACCTAACCTGCTTAGGGTCTTTTCGTAGGCTTGCCTTCTTTCTTCAAAGGGCATTTCGCTTTTCTCCAAACATTTCCTAATACACCTGAACAAATCAATTAAAAGAAAAGGTCGACTGGCGGTTTCCGACAGATTTTGTGACTTCACAGGAGGTTGAATCTCTTCCTATACACGTCCTACATCAATACTCTCCCATCAGCTCTCCTCATTCCTCCCAGTGCAGGAAATGTTCTGAGAGATGGAGTCGCTCCCCCAGGAATTCCCAGACTGGCCACAGCACAGAGGCCTCTGAACCCTCTCCAGTCTGATGGCTCCGTGCTTAGGACTCCACACTGCTCCAGTGATCCCAGGAAATGGAATTCCTTTCCCAAGCTGGAGCCCCGAGTTTACCTCTTTCTTCTTGCATTACTTCATAGATAGATAATCTGAGTTAATTCCTTCAGGGTTCCTTTGCATTTAGCCCTTGCCTCTTAATTCTGCTGCTATTCTTCACTTAAATACCCAAGGCAAATTCCCTAAGCTCATTGCAGTTCTGATTCTGATTTTCTTGCATAAAGATAGAGTTGCATTAAAGATAGAGTTTCTTTCAGTGAAGTTCCTATGCACATTTATTTTCTCCTGTATTCAAAGGTTGAATGTCATTTTTTTATAATGCCAAATTCTTTTTAACTGAGCTTTTCATGGTGAACCTTTGCGTTCTATTTCTTTTGGCTCGCTCAGGGAAAGAATTCTTGCAGCATTTAGGAGTAAGGATGCTTAGACCAGGGAGTGAAAAATGCTAGCTTTTCATTTCCCTTGTCTTTCGGGGAATAAAAAATTGGCATAGGAACATTCTGAGGGCTGCCAAGAAAGAGCTACTTCCACAAATCAGTTTATTAGGCCCTTAATTTCCATGACATTTGTCTCTCCAACTTGATTGTAAACTTTTTGCAAGTGGGGACTGGTTCTTTCTTTTCTCTTCTGAGCTAATTTTGGCATTAGGCTCTCCATATTATGAGGGAGGCCTTTACACGTATAGCTGGTTCCCCAGTTGAGGTAGCTACTAATTCCTGTGTGTTGGCTCTGTTTGGGTTGAAATTAACATCTTAAAGCATTCCAAAAGTGAATGATGCCAATACATGGAACATGTTCCCTATAATTAGGATTTTGGGGGGCACAGATATCAGAAAACCCAATTCAGTGATGTAAGCAATAAGTGAGGTATTCCCAGGACATTTGGAATTGACCTATATTTTTCTGTCCTGATTTTTAACACCCCTTGCACGCTCAAAAGTGCCCATACTAGAACGATAAAGTATGTGGTCATCTGTGTTATTTCAATGGCTGATGTAACAAATTACCGCAAACTTAAGAGTCTTAAAACAACACATTTATTTTACAGTTTTGTAGGTTAGACTCTCAACACCAGTCTCACTGGGTGAAAATCAAGGTGTTACCTGCTTTCTTCTGGATGCTCTGGGGAGAATCTGTTTCTTTACCTTTTCCAGCTTCTAGAGGCTGCCTGCATTTCTTGCCTGTGGCCCCTTCATCCAACAATGTGCTGCTGAGTCCTCCTCACACTGCCATCTCTTTGATCCCCTTTCCCACTCTTAAGGCCTATTGTGATGGGCCCACCCAGATAATCCAGCATAATCTCCCTAATTTATGTTCTCACTTGATTAGCAACCTTGATTTTCTCTGCAACCTGAGTCCCTCTTTGACTTGTAGCCTAATATATTCACAGGAGCCAGGAATTAGGCTATGGACATCTCTGGGGGGCCATCACCCAGCCTATCACATTATTCTACCCATAAAGGGCTTTATTATCACACATAACAAGAAGTCCAGAAGCGAGGGGCTTCAGGAGGGTAGTGGCTGTGCAGCACCATCACATACCAGGTCTCACGTTTCTCTGCTGAGCCGTCTTCATCGTGCCAGCCTGTCTCGGTGCTGGGTGTGGTAATGGTTGCCTTCTCAGGCACTGCAGAAGCAGTCACCTCCAGCTGAGGCAACCAAGGGCTGTGAAAAGGCTGTTTCTTCTCCTGTATCTCTTTACTAGGGATGAAAACGTTTTCAAAGGTCTCACGAGAAGGTGTGTCTCACTGGCCCGGATGGTGACACACCATGTTTCACCCTCTGAAGCACATGCCTGCGGGAGACTGGAAGCCAGGGTAATGGGATTTCTCAAGGGGAGGACCAAGGAGGAATGGCTCTTGGACAGGTCACCAGCAGCTCCTGAGGCATCTTCAGAGAGGTTGGCAGCAGTGCTCATGATTAACCAATGAGCTGCTGCTGGCAGGACCTGGAACTTTGAAGTTGCAGTGCCTCAGGGCACTCTTCTGAACATTCCTATTCATGACATTCTTTGGGATTATAAAATGGACTATAATTTTATTAAGAAATCTTAAGGCACAGGCAGTGCTTTTTGCAGATGAAAGCACTAGGGTCTGGACCACCCCCCTCAGGGGTCCTGGGCCTGTACCAGAGACTCACTGTGGCTGCCTTGTCATCCTGCTTCTGTTTTATGACTCTGCTCCTGAACATATGTATAATGTTGAGCAGAACTCGTCAACACATTTTATATAATAATCTTGCAGGTTATCTCTCATCCATGCCCGAAGCTTTAATAACTGTAAGTAAGTAAGTAAAGTCGCTCAGTCGTGTCCGACTCTTTGCGACCCCATGGACTGTAGCCTACCAAGCTCCTCCCCTCCCTGGGATTCTCCAGGCAAGAGTCCTGGAGTGGGTTGCCATTTCCTTCTCCAGGGGATCTTCCCAACCCAGGNCTTGCAGGTTATCTCTCATCCATGCCCGAAGCTTTAATAACTGTAAGTAAGTAAGTAAAGTCGCTCAGTCGTGTCCGACTCTTTGCGACCCCATGGACTGTAGCCTACCAAGCTCCTCCCCTCCCTGGGATTCTCCAGGCAAGAGTCCTGGAGTGGGTTGCCATTTCCTTCTCCAGGGGATCTTCCCAACCCAGGGATTGAACCCGGGTCTCCCGCATTCCAGGCAGACGTTTTATCTGGCATGCCTCTAAATTTATGCAATACTGTTGATAACTATAACTACATAGTACGTAACAGTCCATTCCAGTAAATGAACCAGCTTTTTAGTTTCCTTATTATTGCTTGCAGCAGAACTATATGGTAAAACATAAAAGTCACAGGCAATAAAACATATATTGCTTCATGCCCCTAACCAGTCCAGGTGAATGACACTCCAGCACAGGTAATACCCACAGATGGACACAGTGTTAAATAACAAGCCTTGAGGAAGCTGGCTGTTACTATCACAAGAAAATTACCATTGGGATTAGAACGGAGACGTGACAACAGGTATTGAAGAGTCCCACCTCAGTTCTTCCATTGCCGTGGATAACAGCCTGATTTTCTCTGATCCTTCTATGGGGAAAAACGGGTTTAAAACATGAATGTGCTATTTATTGCTTCAAATTATCTTCGTATAATTGTGGTTTTTGAAAGCCTACTACCTGCTGGCTACTGTTGCTGGCTCTTGGGATAGGTCAGCAAACCAAATGAATGTCCTTTCTCTCAGGGAACTTACATTCACATGGGAGACTGACAATAAAACCTAAATGCAGCAAATTGGTAAAACTACATGATGTGTTAGAAGGTGTCCCAGGAAATGAAAAGGTCAGATGGGCTCAAGGGAACAGAAGTATGAGGAGAGCAAAAGAGGAAGGTTAGAATTCACAATTTTAAATAAGGTGGTCAGAGGAAAACGTGCTTCATGAAAATTAAATTAGAAACTGAGATGATTGTTAATTGCTGTTCCGGTGGCTATCTATCATCTATCTATCTGTCTATCTGGAGAATTCTGAACTGGAATTTGTCCAGGCTTGACACTGTTCCCAACAAAATTGAGAATAGCTGGATGTCAGCTCAACTGGATAGCCTTGTGCAGAGCTTGTGATTTCATAGCTACAGGTGGTACCACCTGCTTAGCTTCCACCATTTTCAAGACAGCTGTTCTTGGTAATATGTTTTCCTTTTTTGAAATGAAGTGAGAGAAAGATAAGCAAAAGATGGGGGCTGTTTCCTTGGGGATTACTTTCCTCATTTCTTTAGAAAACAAATCAAATGTGACTGGTCCTCAGAAGGCATTTTATTGAAAGAAAATCTTTGGGGTTAAATGATATAAATATTTTAAAGACTTGATACTTTTGTCAAAGTGTTTTCTATAAAGATTGTCTAAGGATTGCATGACTAGATGGGGGTGAATAAATGAAATAAAGATGGCAGGTGCACTTTATTTTAGGAGGCGACAGAAAGCTCAAGGGCTTATGATGGCTTCATGACATGTCTAAAACGAATAATTCAGGTGAATTAGCATAACTTCTGAAGAAGAATATTACATTAAAAAACATGCAAAAAAGCAACTTCCATCTGTAAATTCAAGCAGGAACGATACGGTATGACTAATTTTCCACCTATCTATTAGCAAAGATTAAGTGTACCAATAGCTATGATAAAGGTTGAAAGGCAAACGTTCTCAGTCACTACTGATGTAAATTGATACAACCCTCCTGGAAAGAAATTTGGCAAAATGTAACAAAAGTCTTAAGAATCCCCATTACTTTTATTACAATTGTTTGTCTCTTAATTGATTTTCTTGCTAAGCATGATTTATGTATAAGGAGGTTTATTGTGGTGCTTTTTGTAATAGAGAAAAACTGGCAGCATCTAAATCTACATTAGTAGAATAGTTAACTATGGAATATGGAATGACGCAATATCAATGTAATAGTATATTATGCTACCATTAAAACTTCTGGATATGCTGTGATGTTAAATAAAAAGGCAGGATATGAAGTTGTGTATAGATGAAGAATTCAACTATAAGAAAGAAAATATGCTAGAAAAACATGGGAAGGAAATTTGGGGAAATAATTGAATGATTGTTTCCAGATAGTGGAATCACAGATTTCCACCCCTCTCCCTGAATAGTCTTTGTACCTTTCCATATCTTCCTTAATAAGCATGAGTTATTTTGATCCTCATGAAAAAAAAATGTTTTACTAAAACTTTGGAGGCAGAACTAGATTCTAATTGAGGTTCTACCATGTTCTACTTGAGTGATATTTGGTGAATTATTTAATGCCTCTGAGCCTCAAGGTATCATCTGTAAAATGGGGATGATAACTTCCAGTTTGCAGGGGTGATATGATGCTTAAATAAGATTCTGTATTTAAGGAGCCTAGCAGAATTGCTGGCATATATTAAATAGTAAGTAGTACTTATAATAATTACTCCTCTGGGGTTCAAGGTAATTACAAGCTGGTAGAAGGGCTTTTTATTTTTATTTTTACTTTATCAAGTAATCTTTTTTTATTGCACACTTCAACATTTTACAGAAAAAGGATAATCATTTAATGTTAGACTCCAGATAACTACATAAATGCTTTCTATTGATGCTTTTTAATGTAGTGACCTAAATTTTTACATAATCAGTAAACAGAATAATTTATATTCTACTTAACATTTTTGGATCTGACAAACATTTTTGCGTGTGATTTTACATTTGCGTCTCACAAACATTTTTGCATATAATTTACCATTATTATTTAATAATTATAAAAAACTATGATAGCAGTAACATTACACCAAAATTCATTTATCCATTTCCTAATTTGGTAGCTTTAATAAAACATATGAATGAAATTGTTAGAACAACTTTGTACAAGTACTTTTTCTTTTGAATATTTTCTTGGGCACGTTACTCAAAGTTAGTATGTCAAAAGATAGATCATTATAGATCTTTTATAAAAGATTAATTAATGTACAGTGCTACTGGCATGTGGGTACATGTAGTTAATTTTTTGCTAATATAATAGCAGGAACTAGGTCACAGTTTCAAATTTCATTTTTAATATTAGGAAATGTATTATTTTAAACATTGACTACTCTCTCTGGTATTTTCTCATCAGTTCCTTACCTTTCGGAAACTTGCCTAGTAAAAAGTAGAAAACATTATGGATTGACATTCACTTTAAAAAGATTACATATTTTATTCATATGTAATGCAAATAACATTTTACATTTCTTTTCTCTTCTTCCTACTTTGGATACATTTTTCATTTTTCCTTTAGTTGATCTCATTTACCTTGTCAATAATGTTTTTCAATTGCTATAAAGTTCCTTTGACTACTATTGGAATGAGAATTGTGATCTTTTTATCTTTACTTTTATATTGTTTTTATCACATGTAAAGTATATTTAATTTCTTTTTCCAAACAGATATCCAGCTAATCTTTCCACTAGCACATTTTAAAATATTTATAGCTTTCCAGTCAACTTACTAGTCTTAGTTAAACTTTCTACTCAATATTAGAGACTATTTAGAAACATTGCTTAATAAAGGAAGAATATTAACATTTTCATGAGTTTTTTAATACTGGGAAGATAATTTTATCACTAGAAATGCCTACATTATACATGAAATAAAACATTTATTTTCCAATATTCTCAAGGAATAATTTGAATGGAAGAAGACCTTTGGATATAATAGAAAAACTACTAGTTTCAGCCAGGATATCCTTTGAGACAGCAATTATTATATGCAATTTGTTGTCTACAGTCTGCATGAAACCTGTTTGTATGTGGTTTTAAAAATGCATGAGTTAGATTATAGGTTATTTTCAGATAATCACAAGGTCATTTTAGTGACAATTTGGACTATTGGTGTGAAGGAAACTTTGATAATTTCTCATTTATTATGAAGTGAAAACTCTTTTGCATGGCTTCCATCATTGAGTCCAGCTTCCTTTCTGCCTCCTTTGGCTTCTTATTCCTGGCCCCTGGCCTCTCCCTGTTGCACCTGACTGTGAACTTCCTCCAGACAGGGTTCCTTATGTTACTTGGGATATTGGCTTGGATCTTTTAACTGAGACCGTTTAATAGTGACTTAAAAGGGGGGGAAGGTTTATTTCTATTTCATATAAAAGTCTGAGCTGCTGGACAGGCTGGGGGTAGGGTGCAGTCTTCCTTTCAGTCACGTGGGGCCCGGGTATTTTCTGCTCTATTGCTCTGCCACCCCTTAAGGTTTTGTCCTTTTCCATAGAGTCTAAACAGGCTACTAACATCTGCATTTCAGCCCTCAGGAAGGGCTAGTATAGGCAATAGAGAATAAGCTTATTTTGAGGCTATAATTTAGAAGTTGCAAATATCACATCTGGCCCCTTCAGAATTTAGTAACAGAGTCATAATCAGCAGAAAGGGAAGCTGGAATGGAATCTCTAGTGACTCTGTGCTCAGTTACAACCCAAAGTGGAGATGGGTACAGACAGTAGGTTCTGTTACATAAAGGAAGAGAAGAAGGATGGGTAATGGGGTTCCCAGTTATTTACCCCTGTTTCTCTGTGAAGGCTTTCCTTAGGTGGAGTTTGTTTCTCTGTCCTCTGGGTCCTGTATTCATGACAAATATGTTTTGTTAATCTTTCTCTCCCTTGAGTCTCTGTTCTCTTTGAGGTCAAGCATAATGTTTCCTTCTTCTTCTTGGGATTTACCTTCTTATTTCATACTTATGTAGAAAGTACCTATCTGTATTTTTCCATGTCAGACCCTATCTAGCACATTGACTTCTCATTTGGGAAATGAAGTGATAACTCTCTTTTACCTTCCTCCTGTAACATACATACCTGTCTTGTGTCCTTACTCTCTCAGTGTAGTTATATGTTAATTTAATTTATGTCAACATTTGCATTGTATTTAAATAATTATGACTATGTCAATGCTATTCATGTACTGAGCCATGTAATTTTAATAACTTTTCTGTCTCATACAATATTTTGTGTATCCTAAAGTTTATAATTGTCTTAAAATTTACTGTTGTATCTATATACTTATCACTGAATTCAACCCAAGCTTTCCTGAAATTGCACAAATCTCTTTTCAATAGGTTAAACACTTAAAGCTCAACATTCAGAAAACGAAGATCATGGCATCCGGTCCCATCACTTCATGGGAAATAGATGGGGAAACAGTGGAAACAGTGTCAGACTTCATTTTTTGGGCTCCAAAATCACTGCAGATGGTGACTGCAGCCATGAAATTAAAAGATGCTTACTCCTTGGAAGAAAAGTTATGACCAACCTAGATAGTATATTCAAAAGCAGAGACATTACTTTGCCGACTAAGGTCTGTCTAGTCAAGGCTATGGTTTTTCCTGTGGTCATGTATAGATGTGAGAGTTGGACTGTGAAGAAAGCTGAGTGCCGAAGAATCGATGCTTTTGAACTGTGGTGTTGGAGAAGACTCTTGAGAGTCCCTTGGACTGCAAGGAGATCCAACCAGTCCATTCTGAAGATCAGCCCTGGGATTTCTTTGGAAGGAATGTGCTAAAGCTGAGATCCCAGTACTTTGGCCACCTCATGCGAAGAGATGACTCATTGGAAAAGACTCTGATGCTGGGAGGGATTGAGGGCAGGAGGAGAAGGGGACGACCGAGGATGAGATGGCTGGATGGCATCACGGACTCGATGGACATGAGTCTGAGTGAACTCCGGGAGTTGGTGATGGACAGGGAGGCCTGGCGTGCTGCGATTCATGGGGTCGCAAAGAGTCGGACACGATTGAGCGACTGAACTGAACTGAACTAATGTATTTTATACATAATAAAATCAAACATCTAAGAGTTAAGAAATGGTGAGATTAAAAATATAAACTATTTTTTCCTTGCATACCAGTGCAGCACACTGATTAGTCTGTGAGTATATGTACTTGGTCACTACTGTATTATGTCAATTGGATGTACATCGTCATTTGGCTATACCTTATGATGTTTCGAAGGTGAGTCACTATCTTTTCCCTAAATCCAGCTTCTCCTCCTGCCTTCTCTGTGCATGAAGTCAGTCTTTTCATTCAGTTAGGCCAGGTTAGTATGAATTACCTTCATCCACTTCTTTTTGGGCTTCCCAGGTGGCTCACTGGTAATGAATCCACCTGTTAATGTGAGCTTCATCCCTGGGTTGGGAAGCTCCCCTGGAGAAGAAGATGGGAACTGACTCCAGTATTCTTGCCTGGAGAATTCCATGGACAGAGGAGCCTGGTGGGTCCATGTGGTCACAAAGAGGTGGACATGATCGAGCACATATTCACCTCTTTCTTATTCCCTACAGTTTCCAATCCAAAAGTATCTCTTGAATTCATCCAATATGGGACCAGTCATTACCTCTCTGTGTACATAGTCTATTCACATTTACTACTTCTTGAGTTGACTAGGAAATATCATATTTTTCAGAAAATCACCTATTTTTAGGCTTTCAATGTGTCACTGTAAGTTTTATATATCATTAAAGCCCTTTTCGTCTCCTTAAGAACTTGAGCTTATATCTTTTCTTTTTCACACTCCTAATTTTCCTCAATCAAGCATGGGAAGATTCTACCTATTCTAATCATCTTTTTGAAGAACCAGTTTTCAAATTTATGTAGCTTTGTTTTTTTTTATTTTACTAATTTCAGCTTTAATCCCCCAAAGGTATACTTTAGATCACGTCATTCCCTTCTTGGTAAGCCCTCAATAGCTCCCTGTGGCCCTCTGAATTAAATACACACTCTTCAGACAGGTACTCTTGGCTCTAAGGAGATGTGTCATGAATGGAGTTCTTTCTCCATTGTCAGAGAAGGAGAGCTATAGTTGTGTGGAGAAGAAAACCATGTCTGCAAACCAGCCTGTAATCTGTTTAGCTATGTTATACAACACCTTTTATGTTTAACATCAGGGGCAGTTCCCTGACCTTTGGCAAGGTTGTGAAATAGACCTTGCTTTCCTGAAAGTTGGGGATATAAATAATATTTATATATAAGGTCTGCAATACCATAGGATCAGTTTCATGAGCTGTAATTAAATAGGACTCTTGCCATAAATTCTTTAGTTTTTGATGGCACGCAACAGCTGGTGACCTTAGTTTTTTAATAGAGTTTTCAGGGGAGGAGGAAAGAAAAAGAGAGGGTCATTAATATGGTCTAACCTCTGAGACTTTTGTGAATATTTTGGTCTAGTACATGCCTCCAGTCACTAAGTGAAAGACATCTGTTCGTTCTGTCTGCAGCCGTTGGTCCTGGCATTGAAGGTAGGCTAAATGAATGGCTCATCCCAATCATGCTCTATCCATGTGATTGAAAGGGCATATTTATAATTTCTGATGGACTTGGCTAATTGAGCTGCTCTTTTTTTCCCCTTTTTTTCCCAGAGTAACATTTTAAATAGCTGATGTCACTGATTGATCTGAGATCTCATTTTACTTTCTATGAGAAAAAATGTCAAAGCTAGCCCCAAATTTCCCATTATCAGGATAGTGTGGCTGAAGCTTTTGTGACCGACCCTTTTTGAAGGTGTTGCATAAGAAAATCATGGCAATAATGATTTCCTCCATGGTGTCCCGCACAGATTGTGTTCCCAGCCTCATTATGGATTTCCAGGCATGGCAGGTAACCTGGTTGTTTAAGACACTGAATAGATTTATTACATGAAAGTGATGGAAAACAAGTATGAATTCACATGTTATGTGTACCTGAGGGTTTTATGTATGATAGATTGCTCTGTGGTGGTTTCAAAAGATGGATATGTGGGGAAAAGTTCCTAACTAGTGAAGAATATAGAGATAAAGATGTACATTTCAAACTTCAAAAATTAAATACTTTCAATTTGTCTCTGATCACATTAATAGAGATTCTGTATCAAAATTCAGGTAAAAAAGATGAAAATAAAGCTCACCTAAATTTCTGAGGAAATCACTCTCAATGTTTTTTTATCTTATAATCTTTTTTTTCCCTAGCTACATGTCAAAGTAAAAATGCAACTGTATAAGAAACACTTTAATAAAATGCAGTTTTAAAAAAGGTTGTAAACTTTTGGATACTCCTTTCATTGTTAACCCACCTGAGCAGGCTTGTGACTCATTTATAATCAACAAAATGTGACTGAAGTGACTCTAGATGGCTCCCAAGGCCAGGTCAAAAAAGGAGATTGTGCTTCTGCTGCCTTGTTCTTCCTAACACTTGTGCTGGAACCCTGAACCATCATGCAAAAACTTCAGTTGCCTGAAGCTCCCATGCTGCAAGGGAGCTCAAGCCACATGAAGAGGCCATGGGTAGACATTCCAGCCAACAGTCCAGGCTCATTGCCCAGCTGGCAGCCGTCTTGGATAATCATCTTAGATGATAAAGCTTTCATCCTATTGCAGTTACTCAATAGGATGAGAACTACCCTACTAAGCCTGTCTCAAATTCCTGACCTGCAGTTTTTGAGAAAAACCAAATGGAGTAGTTGGGTACCTTGTCATATAGCAATAGTAACCAGAAAACATGCTTAAGATAAACAAACAAACTTAGCAGCATACTGGGAACTCTTTAGGTTCACTCCATTTCCTTGTGCATCATCTTATGATTGTAGAACAATTTTATTTATGGAAATAGCATACTGTTTCAAATTTAATCCCCCAGTGTTGAACATTAGGTTCAGTTCAGTTCACTCGCTCAGTCATGTCTGACTATTTTGACTCCATGGACTACAGCATGCCAGGCCTCCCTGTCCATCACTAACTCCTGGAGCTTGCTCAAACTCTTGTCTATTGAGTCAGTGATGCCATCCAACCATCTCATCCTTTGTTGTCCCCTTCTCCTGCCCTCAATCTTTCCCAGCATCAGGGTCTNGGACTACAGCATGCCAGGCCTCCCTGTCCATCACTAACTCCTGGAGCTTGCTCAAACTCTTGTCTATTGAGTCAGTGATGCCATCCAACCATCTCATCCTTTGTTGTCCCCTTCTCCTGCCCTCAATCTTTCCCAGCATCAGGGTCTTTTCTAATGAGTTTGCTCTTTGCATCAGGTGGCCAAAGTATTGGAGCTTCAGCTTCAGCATCAGTCCTTGCAGTGCGTATTCAGGACTGATTTCCTTTAAGATTGACTGTTCTCTTTGGTGTCCAAGAGTCTCTCAAGAGTCTTCTCCAACACCACAAATCAAAAGCATCAATTCTTCAGCACTCACTTTTCTTTGTGGTCCAACTCTCACATCCCTACATGACTACTGAAAAAACCATAGCTTTGGCTATGCGAACCTTTGTTGGCAAAGTAACATCTCTACTTTCAATACGCTGTCTAGGTTGGTCATAGCTTTTCTTACAAGGAGCAAGTGTCTTTTAATTTCATGGCTACAGTCACTATCTAGAGTGATTTTGGAACCTAAGAAAATAAAGTCTCTCACTGTTTCCATTGCTTCCCCATCTATTTGCCATGAAGTGATGGGACCGGATGCCATGATCTTCGTTTTCTGAATGTTGAGCTTTAAGCCAACTTTTTCACTTTCTCTTTCACCTTCACCAAGAGGCTCTTTAGTTCCTCTTTGCTTTCTGCCCTAAGGGTGGTGTCATCTGAGGTTATTGATATTTCTCATGGAAATCTCGATTTCCAGCTTCATCCAGCCCAGCGTTTCTCATGATGTACTCTGCATATAAGTTAAATAAGCAGGGTGACATATACAGTCTTGACATACTCCTGTCCCAATTTGGAACCAGTCTGTTGTTCCTTGTCCAGTTCT
This sequence comes from Oreotragus oreotragus, assembly GCA_006410675.1. Taxonomy (NCBI): domain Eukaryota; kingdom Metazoa; phylum Chordata; class Mammalia; order Artiodactyla; family Bovidae; genus Oreotragus; species Oreotragus oreotragus. The sequence continues at coordinate 176,441 of SJYX01003428.1, forward strand.
AACTGTTGCTTCTTGACCTGCATGTGGATTTCTCAGGAGGCAGGTAAGGTGGCCTGATATTCCTATCTCTTGAAGAATTTTCCATAGTTTATTGTGATCCACATAGTCAAAGGCTTTGGCATAGTCAATAAAACTAGATGTTTTTCTGGAACTCTCTTGTTTTTTCTATAATCCAGCGGATGTTGACAATTTGATCTCTGGTTCCTCTGCCGTTTCTAAATCCAGCTTGAACATCTGGAAGTTCACGTTTCACTTGTTGAAACCTAACTTGAAGAATTTCTAGCATTACTTTGCTGGCGTGTGAGATGAGTGTAACGGTGTGGTAGTTTGAGCATTCTTTGGCATTGCCTTTCTTTGGCATTGGAATGAAAACTGACCTTTTCCAGNCATCTGGAAGTTCACGTTTCACTTGTTGAAACCTAACTTGAAGAATTTCTAGCATTACTTTGCTGGCGTGTGAGATGAGTGTAACGGTGTGGTAGTTTGAGCATTCTTTGGCATTGCCTTTCTTTGGCATTGGAATGAAAACTGACCTTTTCCAGCCCTGTGGCCACTGCTGATTTTCCATATCTGATGGCATATTGAGTGCAGCATTTTAACAGCATCATAGTTTAGGCTTTGAAATAGCTCAACTGGAATTCCACCTCCACTAGCTTTGTTCATAGTGATGCTTCCTAAGGCCTGCTTGACTTCTCATTCCAGGATGTCTGGCTCTAGGTGAGTGAACACACCATCGTGGTTGTCTGGGTCACGAAGATCTTTTTTGTACAGTTCTCTGTGTATTCTTGCCACCTCTTCTTAATATTTTCTGCTTCTGTTAGGTCATACCATTTCTATCCTTTATGGTGCCCATCTTGCATGAAATGTTCCCTTGGTATCTCTAATTTTCTTGAAGAGGTCTCTAGTCTTTCCCATTCTATTGTTTTCTTCTATTTCTTTGCATTGATCACTCAGGAAGGCTTTCTTATTTCTCCTTGCTATTTTTTGGAACTCTGCATTCAGATGGATATATCTTCCCATCCGAATATTCAGATGGAATATTAGATTACTTTGTTTCATAGCTAAACGTTCTAGCTAAATGCTTTTAACAAGTACTTTCAAATTATCCTCTATCAGTAGTGTCTGTGAACCTGCCCCCTCACCTCCCACCACACACACACTCAGAACAGAGGCAGCTCCAGCTCACAGTTCTATAGCTCACATGGCCTTGAGCAATTTACTTTACCTCTCTCAGCATTATTTTAACCTTCTGAAAACTGGAGATAATATTTACCTCAAAGCATTGCTATGAAAATTAAATGAGGTATGGTAGTAAAGTACCAAGTACAGAGAGATCACTTAAAATGGTGAGTCTTGTTCTTGTAATTACTTCCCTAGAGTGGAATAATCAGCCATAGATTCCTTTTCCTACTCTTCCCCAACTGGATGATTCTGTATTTCTTCCAGTCCTCACCCTAGCTTCTGTCATCCAGGGCTTTGCTGCTTGATCACGTATCTGGTTGATCAGTCCTGGATAAGTGGTAGCTGACAGATATTAAAGGTGTTACTTCTACCAGCTGCTGGACGCTTTTTAAAGGCAATTCTGGAGAGCAGAGGCATCCTGAAGACCAGCGGAATGAATCCTTGATTTTAGGATTCTTGGTACAGATAAAACAGGTGTACCCAGGGAGGAGGGCTGCCGCCTGTCATCGCACCCTTCCAGCCACAGGTTCTGGGCACTCCTAGGCTTGGGGCTGATCCTGTTCTCAGGCAACATGCAAGGGCTGGCTGGCCTCCCTTTTGAATAAGAGAGAAGAGAATAAACAGAAACACACAGACAGTTCTTTCACAATAAGTTTGAATTACTTTTTGGAGATACCACGTGAGCTCTGGAAAGTGTGTGAAGGGACAAGTGGTCACAGACGTAAGGGAACCTGGGTGGTGGCTGCCCCACCAGCTCTTTGGAGCATGTTTGATGCTGCAGAGCTGAGAACGGCTGTTTTTCATGCATGAAACCTGCAGATTATCAGCCGATGAACAGAATGAATGATGTTGTAAAGACTTTTCTGAGCCATTTCTATTTCTGTCTCCTAGTTTTACTCTTGGTTCTCCCAAAAAGCAGGATGAATTGAGGACTAAAAAAAAAAAAAAGAGAGAGAGAGAGAGAGAGAGAGAGAGGTTTTCTGCATCTTTAACTTGATTAAATATTTATATAGGAACTGGGTTTCCTTGGTGGCTCAGTGGTAAAGAATCTGTCTGCAGTGCAGGAGCTGCAGGAGACTAGGTTTCGATCCCTGTGTCAGGAAGATCCCCTGGAGAAGGGCATGGAGACCCACTCCAGTGTTCTCGCCTGGAGAATATCATGGACAGAGGAGCCTGGTGGGCTACAGTCCATGGGATTGAAGAGTCGGACATGACTGAAGCAACTTAGCATTCACACATGCACGTGGGAACCAGGGCCTGGCTGGAAAGATGTTTAACTTTAAAAACTTAGTCTTATTATAAATATGCAATTATGCAGCAGCTGTAGAACCTACTTTAGAGACAGGGACTAGGCAAGATGTTCCTTTTAAAAATAATGTAAAAAATTTGACAAAAACTTCATGTTGGATATTTCCTTTTAATCTTTGTCTACATGGCTATACAGTAGAGTCACAAGTTTTCTCATAATACACTCAGATATTCAAAATATGTAGCTTTTGGGGGGCATAAAGCTAGTTTGATCTTCCTCATGGATCCCCAATTTGTGTCCTGGCAGCAGGAAAAAAAAAAAAAGTTAAAAGCTAGATTTTTGCTAGCTGATAAATTTAGTCTGGTGCAATCATTTAAACAGTCTTTTGGGGTGCTCAGATGCTTTAGATAAAACAGGCTCTGCTCAGGCCTGCCCCAGCCCTCCTTCTTTCAGAGGGATCTGGGCATATGACTGGAGGTAGAAGGAGAGGGGGGTCCTGAAATCTTGTAGAGATTCCCTTGGGGTCCTTATCTGTCCCTGTTGTAAAACTGTTGGTTAGTTGGCTCCCTGTGAAGGCAACCCCCTGGGTGGGACCAGCTCATAGTGAGTGTTGGCAAGTAGCTGAGGTTGAGACGCCTGGCTAGATTAGCTTCTGGTCTGTGTGGGTAAGGCTGGAGGTTTCCACTAGGAACTTGAGTCCTTCGCCTTGACTGTAGGTGCTGCAGGCCCCTTGAACCTGTGCCACCTGCTGGCTCTGGCCCGGTGGCCAGTCCTGTTTTGTATTTTGCCTGGTGGACCCCCAGGGTAGGTCTCAGCTGCTACCATCTGTGTCTGACCTCAGGGACACAAAGGAACTCCTGGTCTTAGTCAAGCCACATGGACTCCAGGATGACTCGGGAAAGCTCTCTCTCACAGCATGTGCTGTACTCCAGAGTTTACTGATGAAGTAGCCTCTGGTTTGGCTTGGGCCAAATCCCTCCCAAGAGTCCCCATGTGCGGTAGGGCCAAAGCTCTTGTCCCTTCAGTCTCCCCTCCACATCCAACAAGCCCCTCCTCTTCCCGTGGGGTGCGAATCTTCCTCATATAAAACTATGGTCTATTTGGCAAGGCCACACTTTTGACATTTTAATAAGAGCATTTAGACACCCCATCTCCTTCATCCAAGTCTGGCTGTCAAGATCAACGTCTCATTCAATAAAAAGGTGGTTCTGAGGCTTGAAGTTAATCCCTAGCCTCTTTTTTTTCTGACTACACCCCTCTGCCCCATGCTACTTGGAAATGTATCCTCCCTGGGACAATCACCCTATTGGATTAGCCCGAGAAGTAAAAGGTTGCAAGCAGACGTGATTTAAAGTGGGATATATAAACACACAGTTTTAATCTTTGTACTGCATCGTCCCAGTAACAGAAATGTTTTATGCATTCAGAGTATAAAACATTTATAATATATTCTTTCAATACTTATAGTAGTTATTCCTTATGTTACAATATTGACCCATTAAATCTTTCTAAATCATCATTTTTAGCAGTTGTAAAATATTTCCTGGATTTGATGTAGCATAAATGTGTTTATTTAACATAAAATTAAACATTCCTCTCTTGTTAGGCTTTATGTTAGTTTCTTAGGGTGGCCATAACAAAATATCACAAACTGGGTGGCTTAAAAAATGTATTATCTCACAGTTCGGGAGGCTAGAAGTCCAAAATCTAGGTGTCAGTCGGACTGTGCTCCCTCTGAAACCTGCGGGAGAATCCTTCCTTGTTTCTCCCTGGCTTCGGGGGGTTTGCTGGCCATCTGGCATTTCTTGGCTTATTTTGGTCCTGCCTCTTGCTGTGGCACATTCCTTATGTCTCTTGGCATTGTCTTCCCTCATGCCCATCTCTGCGTGCTTCCAAACATTTCTTTTTAATAAAGAAAGCAGTCATATTGGATTAAGGCCCCATCTTGACTTCATCTGCAAAGACTCTATTTCTAAATAAGGTGGTATTTCAGGTACCAGGGGTTAGGACTTCAGTGTGTCTTTTCAGGGAAGTACATCTCAATCCGTAACAGGTACATAGGCTGTTTGCAGGCTTCTGTTACTGATGTGGTGCTGCTGCTGGTGGTGGTGTGTGTGGGCTCAGCGCTGTCTGACTCTTTGTGACGTGACAGAGTAGCCCGCCAGGCTCCTCTGCCCATGGGACTGTCCAGGCAAGAATACTGCAGCGGGCTGCTGTTTCCTCCTCCAGAGGATCTTCCCGACCCAGGGACTGAACCCGCATCTCTTTTGTCTCCTGCATTGGCAGGCAGACTCTTTACCACTGAGCCCCCTGGGAAGGCCGATGGTTGCACTAGTACAGAAAAAGCTGCTATAGATATCTTCAACCGGAAAGAATTCTAATTCTATTAAAATAGAATGTTACCTGAGATGACCCAGAGGGATGGTACGGGGAGAAAAGAGGGAGGGGGTGTTCAGGATGGGGAACATGTGTATACCTGTGGCGGATTCATGTTGATGTATGGCAAAACCAATACAATATTGTAAAGTAATTAACCTCCAATTAAAATAAATAAATTTATATTAAAAAAGTAGAATGTTAAAATTTAAAAGAGAAGAGACTGAAAATAAAAAAGTTTACCTTGATTTATTCCTATTTTCCATTTTCACCTGTTTTTGATTGATACTATAAAGAGAAGTAAAATATAGTTCAGAGTTTGCAGTTCAGTATAATCGAGATGGTTTGGAGCTTAGAATCAGCTCATTCATAAACAGTAGGCTCAGAAAGAGATGAGCATTGTTCAGTAGTTAATGAGGTAGTTTAAACTGGGCAAAATGAAAATTTTAGAATAGTAAATTTTAACTAAATGTTAATTCTAGTTCAGAAAAGTTGTTTTGAGAAGCATATTGCCTTGCCATGTGTGGTAAAGTTTTACCAGATTTTTTTCCATGAGAGATAATTGGAACTTATGTTTTCAGCATATTTTGAACTTTTAACACTGCCAAGGCTTCCAAAAGGAAGAAATTTTACATTTTGGAAAGATTCCGCTGGAAAACTAAAATCTCTATAATATGGGAGAATCCCTTGACCCCTGATCTCCTTCCCATCCTTGATGAGCTCACTCAGAGCTCATTTGCTAGGCTTCTCACTCAAGATTTGAATCTTACCTGCGTATATGTTTCTGCCCTGGGGCCCCCAGTTAGATCCCAGCTATTTGGGTGACCTTCTCTTGATTTGGGCTTCCCTGGTGGCTCAGAGGTTAAAGCGCCTCCCTCCAATGCAGGAGACCTGGGTTCGATCCCTGGGTCAGGAAGATCCCCTGGAGAAGGAAATGGTAACCCACTCCAGTATTCTTGCCTGGAAGATCCCGTGGACGGAGAAGCCTGGTAGGCTACAGTCCATGCGGTCGCGAAGAGTCGGACACGACTGAGCAACTTCACTTCTCTGGATTTAGTTTCACCAACAGCTAGAATTCAGGTAAACTCCATTCTCTGCTGAGGCTTGAGATTTCCTGCCAAAGCTTGGTTACAGAATTTCTCAAGGTACTAACTGCTGTAGCCCTGAGTCTTTAAGATCTGTGCTGCAGCAGCTCTATCGGTAAATGCGTCCTCTTTTCTCCTGGTTTTGGTACCATGGTTAGTGGGAGGGATCAGAGTAGGAGGGAGTTAACGTTGCTCTACTTTCTTGGGTGCCAGGCAATGAGTCATGGTTTTCACAGGCTGCTTGTTTAATACTTAGCTGTGGATATAGGCGTTGTCATTCTCATTTACGACTGAAGAAATGGTAGGGTAGGGGCAAAGAAATTAAAAACGTTGTCCAAGTGAGCGGCAAAACCAGAATTTAAACCTAAATTTGGCCAAGTACTCAATCCTATGTGTTCTTTCTATCATACCACAATTCCTCCCAAGAAAAACATGGACTTGTGAGAAACAGACCCTCCTAAAGCGAACTTGGGCTTCTCTGGGACTGGTTTTGGGCTGAGGAATCAATTAGATATCAAGGTAGGTTTAGAGCAGTGGATCTTCACTGGAGTGATGTTGGCTGAAGAGACTGAGCAAAATCTGAAGACATTTTTGGCTGTCACAACTGGGGAGACCATCACTACTGGCATCAAAGCTAGAGATCAGAGATGCTGATAATATCCTACAGTGCAAACTCATTGATACAATAATGTAGAACAGAGACAGTCAGAGTTTGGAGTTAGTTCATTCATACATACTAGGCTGTCCAATGGATAGCAAGACACAACAAAGCCCCCACAACGAAGAATTCTTGGTCTAGGATGTTCACAGTGCTGAGGCTGGGACACTTGATCTCGAGGAACTGGCTTGTCATCCTGGCTCCTCCAAAGGGCATGTCACTTTGCTCCTCTTGGCCCCAGGATCACAGCTATAACGTTGGTTTGCACAGCTACATGAACTTTGTGATTCTGGGTTCATTAAAGATGGTAAATAATAATGTCCATGCCTGGAAAAAGGGCTGATTCTGCTCTTCATGAAATCTGAGCAAGGACTGAAGTATATTAGTTAGATTTAAAATGTTCTATTTATATTGAAATGAATTAATAGGAAATAATTACTTGGCTTTCCCTGCTACATTATTACTGGGCTATCTGTTCTCTCTTTCCAGCTGGCTGCTTTGAATCACCCTGCTATTTCTGGTCTACTAGTAGGGGCCCACATCTCCATATATATATATATTATTATTATTTTCTGAGAACAGTTTCTATCAGTTTACTTTTGCTTTCTATTGTATCATTTGCAGGGTCTTGAATACTCCTCTTAGAGAGTGCAAAGGGTTTTTATTTTCTAAATGAATGAGATGCCACTAAAATTTGACTCTTATGATAAGTACTTTCAAATATTTATTGCAAAGTTGGCTGAGATAAGAGTTTAGAAAGAGCATCAGAACACAGACTGCTGGCTGTTTGTGCACAGACACAAAATCCTAAACCAGCAGAGAGTGGTCGTGCTGGTCTAACATCAGTGCTGTGAACACTATACATCACGTGGGTTACAGCCCAGGTTTATTTTATTCTCAATAATCCATTGTATATGATTTCCATAATGGAACTTAGTGACAAGAATATTAATACTAACTAAAAATCATATCTAGTTACTTTTGCTTAGAAAGGAAGATAGATATCCTCTAAGAACACCAAATAGGAAGTATGCAGTAATATTTTCCCATGCTCCAGCAATAAGGTATATAATAGGATTTGGTAAAAAGCAAATTTGCTTTTGGTATGAACACCAGTAGCCAAACTAAATCACCCAGCTGCCAGTCAACGGACAAATCAGTTTATGTGGGGAAAAACAACACTTCCAATCATCATGGCCTTGTTTTTTTCTTTTTCTTTTTTAGTTTCTTTCCTGCTAAGAACTGAAAGTTCAGAGTACAGGTTTACCAGAAGTCTTGGGATTGACAATGTGTTGACATGACATTCTGGAGTGTTTAACTGTCAAACTTCTTTTTAAAATATGGCTAAGGTCAAAGTTGTTACCAAGGAATCATTCTTTAATGCCCCTTGCTTTGATGCTGTGTGCTGTGCAGGGGGATGTCCCTGGGGCCGTATGTACCTGGTACTCTGAAAAGGGAGAGATCACCCAGGTCTGGAGAGCCCAGGAGAGAAATAATCTCTGTGCTGACTAATAGCTAATGTCCTGTCATCCTCCACTGTGGAGTTCCTTCACTTCCCTTCTAGTTCAGGATTATACTTCTGTTCCCATGGACTCTAATGCTGGCACAGCCCTTCTCACCCTGCACTGTGAGTGTGTGTGTGTGTGTGTGTGTGTGTGTGTGTACACTGTTGATGTCAGTACCCTTCCCTTATCCATTCCTGCATCCTCAGGCCCACCTGCATAGAGCAAGTAGAAAATAAATGTTCCTTCAATGAATGGATGAGTGAAAGAATGAATATTTAAGCTGTGCTGAGGAGAACTGTGCGCATTTGGAAATATCCAGTGGAGAAGCAGGCCTTCCAGGAGGAGTGGACACCTCCAACCAGCTTTCTCTTCCCCATTCATGGTACACTTTTAGGAAAACTGTACTTGTCATACTTTGTGGTTTTCCTCTGGGCAAATGGTTAAGTGACCATCTTAACAATAGCTCATTTATCTTTGAGCTCAAGCCCATAAAATGAAGCAGGTTACAGCACATTTTAATAAGATTCCCCCAGAATCCTCCTTTCAGATTAAGAAGCCTGAGCAGGACCCAGCTCTGCTGGGGTCTGGGGCCCGAGGCAGGCAGAGGATACTGCTCCACACTGTCAAGGCCACAAGCGCTGGTCAGGATGCTCAGAGATGGGACCCAGCTCTTCCATTTCAGCCTCAACACAACAAACAAACAAACAAACAAACAAACATGACCGTTTGCTTTATGAGTCACTGTTCCACCATGTCTGTTTATGGCTGCCAGAGGCTAACTGGTCAGTAGAGCTCACTAAAGTCCTCTCACCCGCTAGCTGGGCTGCCAGGCTTCAGACCGAATGAACTGGCTACTATAAAAACCACACTGACTGTCTCCATCATTGACTCAGTCATTTATTTTCAGATACAAAGTCATAGCTTTTATGTGTTCAGAGTTTACAAGGACAAGGAACTGGAGAATGCAGCTGTTACAGGCACGACTGGTTTACTCTGCCGCTAATGGACAGGGAGGCCCGGCGTGCTGTGATTCATGGGGTCGCAAAGAGTCGGACACGACTGAGCGACTGCACTAAACTGAACTGAATGAAGCTTAGGCTTCTAGGCCTCTTGGTTGAACAGACGCACGACTGGGCAGGGGCCTGGAAGCGGCAAGCAGTGTGTTCCTAAAATCACATGTTTTTGTAATATTTCCAAACTTTAGATATTTTTGTATTATTTTTCTTGAGAAAGATCTCTGCACATCACTTCCTTTCAGTTTGTGTAAGCTTCAGCCTCCAGAAAACCTAGATCTGCCTTTGATTATGGGTAATGCTTTTCAAATTCTGATCGCTTAAAGAAAGAAGATGTAAAAATACTTCTTGTGTCTGAAATGGCTAATTTCTCCTTGGTTTCTGCTTCCCCCCCGCCCTTCCAATAACAGCACTCCCCTAAGTTTTAGGTGGGCATTTGCTTCATCAGTTAGAGAATCTGTTTTCCATCTTCCCTTGCAGTAAGTATGACCATGTATCTAAAGTTGGGCCAACCAGAAGGTAAATTGAAGTGAGAACGTAGGAATTCTGGGTCTTAAAGCAAAAGCTGCTTGCCCTGAACTTCCCTTTTCCTCTTTCTTGCTGGCTTGGAATGGTGATGAATAGATGCCACAGGTGAAGGGTGAAGGATAGTAGCACTGCCCTGTCTTTCCTGGCCTGCTCATTCCAGGTGCTGCTGCTGCTGCTGCTAAGTCACTTCAGTCGTGTCCGACTCTGTGTGACCCCATAGACGGCAGCCCCCCAGGCTCCCCCGTCCCTGGGATTCTCCAGGCAAGAACACTGGAGTGGGTTGCCATTTCCTTCTCCAGTGCATGAAAGTGAAAAGGGAAAGTGAAGTCGCTCAGTCGTGTCCGACTCTTAGCGACCCCACCAGGCTCCTCTGTTCATTGGATTTTCCAGGCAAAAGTACTGGAGTGGTGTAAGAGAAATTAAATCACTTAGCTTTTGAGTCTCTTGATTATAGCAGCTTAGACTGCACTTTCATTCATGCATTTCACCCTCCGTGTCTGTCAAAGAAAATAAACAAACAAAACAAACTCAACTCAGCAAGGATTTCTAATTACTCCTGTTCCTATGTACTTTATCTGAGTTTGTCTAGGATAGACAAAGTTCTAGAAACAGTGCTATCAATAAATTAATTCAAGTTCTATTGGCCCAATATTGTAAAGAGCATGGGGGCAGGCAGTTAGGAGAAGCAAATTCTACCATTTATAGGTTTATAGGTACAGGGCAGACACTCTCTGGGCCTTCGGTGTCTGTGCAGTGTGAATAATTATGAGCTCATCATGGTTTTGGGAGGGTCAGATATGTCCATATGTGAGATATCACCTTGGTTTTGTATTTATTATTTTATTTTGTTTATATCCTGTCTTATTCCAGAAATGATCTGACAAACTTGATAAGAATACATACCTGCTAGTTCTCAGTGAAGATTAGAGGTAATCTGTGCCAAGTGCTTAGCACCAGCCTCGCACTTTGTTAGCACACCTTAAGTGGAAATTTACCGTCAGAACGTTTGTAAGTGTTAAAATGACAGCTTTTTACCATTAATAATAATGAGTTTGAGTGAACTCCAGGAGTTGGTAATGGACAGGGAGGCCTGGCGTGCTGCAGTTCATGGGGTCACAAAGAGTCGAACACGACTGAGCGACTGAACTGAACTGAACTGAATAATGTGCTATTAATAATAATAATGTATGCCAAGTGTTTAAAAACTATAAAACTCAGCACAGATACCAAGTGTCATTATTGTTGAGTATATTCTGAAAAATAAGCACTTAATACTGGCAGATATAACACAACCAAACTCACTTGAGAGATAATTACAAGGTATAAGTCTGCAGTGTAGTAGACATAAGGAAAGGGGGCCACTCAGCTCATGGTCATTTCCTCCCCAGTTCCTGACCTTATCTGATTGGTTCAAGGGTAGAGATTCTAGATCCTGCTGGGCCAATCAGATTCCCTATCCTGAGAGACTGTAGGTTGGTGGAGCCAGGCTGAGGCTCTAGTGGGGAGCCCTCCATCCCTGCCTGAGACACTCTTCAGCCCTTCCTCACCCTGAGCTGCCCTAGTCTCATTCCCCATCATCTGTTTTTGACTTACACCAGCCAGAGTCTGGTTTTTTGCCTTGCACCCAAAGAATCTTGACTGAAAACAGTATTTGCTTTTCTCAAGCTGTTGTGTTAATATATTTCTGAGATTTTATAAAGGACAGAAAGTATAAGAGCTTATTAATAAAGCTGAGTGAAATCAGGGAAATGATGTAAAACAGAACATTTTTGAAAGTTTTATTCCGCGTGCTTTAAATTATTGACTTGATAGGTACAAACTAAGGAAAAATAGTAAAGCCAGTTAGAAATGTTTTTCTTATCAAATTACACAACTGTCTGGGACTAAACAGAATCACACTAAGACTGAATGAATATGTTTTGCATAGAGAAGATACACAAATAAATGATGTATGATGTTTCACAGGCTCTTTAAGATCACAATGTTAGAGAACCTCGACCCAGTTGTAGGGATGTGGGCGCCACCAGAGCCTGGCTCTTCTGAGAGTGAGGGGTTTGGTGAACTGCAGGCTTGTTTGCCCTCCAAGGAGTGCTTTGCTGCTAATACACCAAACGTGCTAATTATAAAGCGATTTTCTCTTTAAGGCAGTCCCCAGGCACAAACTTCCAAGAATAGTCTATCCATGCTGCTTGTAAAACTGCCATCAAGTAGGTTTTGAAACAAAAACAATTACATGGATAATATATGGGGGACTAGATTATGGTAAAAATAAAAATTATGTTTACCTTCAGTGGAATCAAACAGAACATGTCCTTTGCCCAGGTCATGCTTTATTCCCATCACCTTCAATTTATAAGGATTTATATGTTTGGTTTTTTTTTCCTAAAGAAATCCGTCCCAACCATAATAAAAACCTCATTGATCCTTTCTTTGGAGACATTCATAACCAGATCTTTGATGAAATGCCCCATAATGGTTCTAAATGAGGTGTATTGAACTGTTTCGTCAATTCATTGTAGGAACAGTGGTAGTGCCAATATTAAACATGAGGTAAATAGTTCTTAGGAGAAGTATTACGGAAGCAGCATAATCTTGGCCTTTTGAAGCCACGGTTTTGTTTTAGATCTTTTAAACATAGTTTGAAAAATTTCACCATTCTATTGGGTAATGAAACTAAATATGTCATTCAATCAGAAGCCGGGCTAACAAGGTTGACTTCCTGCAAAAGGTCTGTTCGATGCTTCATTTCACTTTTTCACCTCTCACATCTCCTCAGACAACATTCTTCCCTTCCTTCCTTCTCTCATGCAACTACTGTTTATTAAACGCCTCTGTGAGCGTATGTGCAAATATACAGACAATACTGCAGTGGAAACATGCAAGTGAATTTTGGAGGGTTCCCAGCAGGTTTCTGACAGAACTGTTTGCATGGAACAACTTGTGCTTGGTCACAGGGAACGCTTGAACTACCCTACTGTGGTGGAAAGTCTTACCTCAAAGAACCCAAGACATCATCTCTTAGGTTTGAACTCAGCTTCGACTCTATCTTCTCAGGGCACTGCCCGGCTGTGCTGAGGACACTTGTTGGCCTCCCCTGTGTTGCTAGGAATGATCTTGATTGAGGCCTTTTGCTAAAGGGATAAATCCCTGCAGCTCCTCACCCTGGAGAACATTATGAACGGAGCTTCTTGAGAAGCGGATGCCTGCAATGGAAGCCGTCGATGAGTCTGCATTTAGGCTCGCATTTGAAACGGTTTCATTTTTTTCTGGCTCAAGCATTTTGATTGCTCACCCTGCCTCCGATCTGTGGTTATGAGCATCTTTCATGTCTTGATTTTCTCTGCAGCTAAAATGAGCCTCCCCAAGAAACTGGGGCCTCCCAAAGTAACTTTCATGCTTGCAAATCCCAGGGCCTACTTTTCCCCCAAGTCCGGACATCCCAAATATATCCTCTAAATTTGGTAAAAATCTGTCTAGCTGTTTTGGTATGATGTGGTGACAGCTGAGAGATAGAAATGTAACTTTAGATTTATGGAACAAAGATGAGGCCTGGTAGTCCTGCAGGTTCAACATAAGTTCAAGTGTGTGGCAACAAGGCTCTTTCCCTTTTGATGTACATGAAGGAATCTAGATGCCGTGAATTTCATAACATCAATACGGTTTCAAGTGCCCACTCCTGTGCCGCTCCCCCACCCCACCATATGGAATCCGAGTGCCGTGAATCCCAGTCATTCCATCTTCTCCTTGCCTGTCCCCGTGGTAGGGGCTGTTCACATGAAAGCTACATTCTGCAGAAGGGGTATCCTGCCCTGAGGAGAAAAAAGTCATCTCTGACCAATTTTGACTTTTTCACACCCTTTCCCCAAATTCTGTTCTAAGGGACTAAGATAACTGTTGTTGTTTTTTTTTTTTAAGTCAGAATTTCAAGGAAAAGTTGCTTTTCCAGCTGTCTATAGGAGCATTGCTCTAGATTTAAAGTTGTGATTACATGTGGAAAAAGTCTGACCATGAATTATTAATGAATATTGATGTTCCATCAATCAGGGCAGTGCATTTATAGTTAGATATAAGTTAGAGAAAGTCAAGTGCACTAATTGGCACTCTGGAGGGGAGGATACTCAGACAATCCCAGCAGAAATCCTTTCTCTACAAAGTATATGGAGTATATTTAACCTCCAGACAGTATTAATTCAGTCAAGCTCTGGACAGACAGTTGTGGCAGTTTCAGTGTTCAGGAATGATGGTACAGGGGAGGCCCAGTTCTCCGGTGCTGTGTAATTAACACGGTAGTGTAAACCAATAGCTGTGAATTTGGTTTTGTAATTTGCACTGGGTTCAGCTGGATGGTTCCTCTGCATGTCTTACCTGGGGCCATCTGCGTGGCTACCGTTGGTTAGCTGAAGGCTGGCTGGCTGGGGATGGTCGCATTCAAAAGTGAGAGAATTGTGGGAATGGCTTGATAGCTGGGCCTCTCTCTCCACTTGGGTCTCTGCGTGTCGAGGAGGCTAGTCTGGACTCTGCATATGGCAAGAGTGGCCAGCCCAGAGGGTGCAAGTGGAACCTGCAAGACCTCCTGAGGCCTGGGCTTGACATCTCACTACGTCACTTCTGCCACATTCTGTGGGTCAAAGTGAATCAGAAGTCATGGGGAAAAGGACTCCAGTTCTTAGTGGGTGGAGCCGCAGATAATTTGTTGCCCTGCTTAGTGAATGCATCATAGATGGGAGGGTCAGGGTTAGAACTGTGGGCTCCTCCCAGCCTGGACTGTCAGAATTTCTGCTTAATGTGAAGTGAACACTCACTTTTGGAAAGAACATGTGAAATAAGTCCAGGTCATGGTGCTTCCATGGACCAACCCTTGACAGTGAGCTCCTCTACTCCAACCAGAATGATTTTTCTAAGATTCAAGTCTGACTTAGCTTAGTCTCAGATTTATACCTTAGCAGTTTCCTTCTCCCTGGAGGATACAACTCATTCTTTAGCCTGGCCCACAGGACTCTCCACACCTCTGTTCTTGCTTATTTCCCTAGAGTCATCTCTCATGGTTTTTCCACAAGTAAGCTCTGCTGATGTTCAAGCTGGTTTTAGAACAGGCAGAGGAACCAGAGATCAAATTGCCAACATCCGCTGGATCATGGAAAAAGCAAGAGAGTTCCAGAAAAACATCGATTTCTGCTTTATTGACTATGCCAAAGCCTTTGACTGTGTGGATCACAATAAACTGTGGAAAATTCTGAAAGAGATGGGAATACCAGACCACCTAACCTGCCTCTTGAGAAATCTGTATGCAGGTCAGGAAGCAACAGTTAGAACTGCACATGAAACAACAGACTGGTTCCAAATAGGAAAAGGAGTACGTCAAGGCTGTATACTGTCACCTTGTTTATTTAACTTATATGTAGAGTACATCATGAGAAATGCTGGAATGGAAGAAACACAAGCTGGAATCAAGATTGCCGGAAGAAATATCAATAACCTCAGATATGCTGATGACACCACCCTTATGGCAGAAAGTGAGGAGGAGCTAAAAAGCCTCTTGATGAAAGTGAAGGAGGAGAGCGAAAAAGTTGGCTTAAAGCTCAAGATTCAGAAAACGAAGATCATGGCATCCGGTCCCATCACTTCATGGGAAATAGATGGGGAAACAGTGGAAACAGTGTCAGACTTTATGTTTTTGGGCTCCAAAATCACTGGTGACTGCAGCCATGAAATTAAAAGACGCTTACTCCTTGGAAGAAAAGTTATGACCAACCTGGATATTATATTCAAAAGCAGAGACATTACTTTGCCGACTAAGGTCTGCCTAGTCAAGGCTATGGTTTTTCCTGTGGTCATGTATAGATGTGAAAGTTGGACTGTGAAGAAAGCTGAGTGCCGAAGAATCAATGCTTTTGAAGTGTGGTGTTGGAGAAGACTCTTGAGAGTCACTTGGACTGCAAGGAGATCCAACCAGTCCATTCTGAAGGAGATCAACCCTGGGATTTCTTTGGAAGGAATGATGCTAAAGCTGAAACTCCAATACTTTGGCCACCTCATGTGAAGAGTTGACTCATTGGAAAAGACTCTGATGCTGGGAGGGATTGGGGGCAGGAGGAGAAGGGGACGACCGAGGATGAGATGGCTGGATGGCATCACGGACTCGATGGCCGTGAGTCTGAGTGAACTCCAGGAGATGGTGATGGACAGGGAGGCCTGGCGTGCTGCGGTTCATGGGGTTGCAAAGAGTTGGACATGACTGAGCGACTGAACTGAACTGAACTGAACTGAACTGAAGCTCTGCTTCTTGCAGTTTCCAACTGCCACATATAATTCATGCTTTTGTTGGGTTCCTGATCCCTAGCATCACCCCCCTGCCCCTGCTTCCTACTCTAGCTCACTAGATTTAAGGATCAGATGCCTTGCAAAGCCTTCCTTTTGGACAACTCAGCTAAGTTATATTCCCCTCTCTGAGCTCCCCGCTGGTACCCAGAGCCTCTTACTGTGTTTCCATTATTGGGCTCATCACCCCGTGGAAGGCTGGATTTCATGGCTTTCCCCCTTGACCAGACCACGAGCTCCTTGAAGGCAAGAAATGTGCCTCTTTCCTCTCTGTAGTTCCTGTGTTGGGCATGTAATGAGAGCTCAAAATAATGTGAATGAACAAATAAATTATATCATGAAATCTCTTTGGAATTTATTTCCTACTGTTTTCAGTAAAAGTTCCCCAACTGTCCTTTGGGGGCCCCTGGGATGCACACATGTGGGGATACCTATCACAGAGCAGAGTCTCTAGGGCTGGGTGTGGGTATTAGGGGATTCTGTTGTTTTTCACTATAACTCCTACCGGCACCCTGGATCTCTTGCATTCTTTTTTTTTTTTCTTGTATTTTGGACTTACGTGACTGTCATCAGTTTTGGGTGAGAAGGAAAATGTCGAGGGATAGAGAAGAAATAGCAACATTAAAATGTCATCTTAAAAGTTGCTTATGAGATTCTCAGGAAGATATCGTGCAAGAGCTACTTCCCAGCAAAGCATGTGACCCCTGGAAAATTACTGCCCCAGACTGATATTGAATCACCAATCATGAGTCACACAGTGGTCTCAAATACAGCATTTAGGACTGAATATTGTTTTCCTTTTTTTTTTTTTTTTGTTTTCCTTTTTTTATAGCAAAGATGACCATTCAGCAAAGATGCCCACGGCCCTTATGTATCTATGGTGGCTTGAGAGAAATCTCTTTCTACACCTCGGACCTTCATCACCCCTGGTCACTCACCCCTGGTCCCCCATCCCTGGTCCCTCACTGAGGCCGTCCAGCTCCTGTCACAGCCCCTAGGCAGCAAAGGCAGCTCGAATGCTCTTTCACCAGCCAACAGCTGCTCCAGGAGGGTGGTGGGGAAGAGTTGGGTCAGGGGAAGTGGGAATGAAATGAGGAGCCGTGAGAGGATGAGGAGGGCCCAGGAGAGGGCAGGAGGGAGGAGATCTCCTCTCCTCTCTGTGCTGCTCAGCAAGGCTCGTCTGGCCTTTTCTCTGCTTTCTTTATCCTTTGGGCCTGTCAAGGGCAGTCTCCAGCTTTCTCTTGCACACATTAAAGAGTATTGGCTACAGAGGAGTATTGAACTTGAGGCTCTGTAAACCATGCCAAATTTTAGTCCATAGCTGATTTCTAATAGTGTTCTTCATCTTATCTCCTTTCAAAAGCCCCAGTCAATACTGATGACCAAGTGCTTCTGTTTCTCTCCAGAAAGACTTGAACTTGCTCCTTGATTGGCCTTATTTACATTTGGGTAAATATTTGCCCTTATATAAAACTATAGACTGATTAAATCCTTAAATAAAACTGATCTAAATGAAACTGAAAGGAAAAATTGCAATCTTTTCTCCTGTGCCAGGCACTTTCCTAAGTTCTCACATGCTTTCTTTCATTTATCCTGGCTGCAACTCTAGGAGGTAGATTTGAGTGTTCTCCACAGGTGGGGAAACTGAATTTGGTGTGATTAAGTTGGTTGTGTAAGTCTATCCAGACAGTGATTGAAAGAACCAGAGCTATTCTAGTTCTGCTTAATCTAGCACTTTCAACTACTTTACTATATGAATACCGAGGATCAATATACATGCGTACATATCTCCTCCACCTCCACCCCCAATTTTTATTGAGCATCTGTTATAAACCAGGGCTAGGACTGGATATCTTACATAAACCATCACATTTAGTTAAAAAAGCCATTTACTAGCTGAGTTTGTATACAACCAAGGACTCTTCCTTATTAACAGATTGTATAGCATGGGGGTTAAGTACTTGAACTTCAGCTGCATACCACTTGGCCCTAATCCAGATTGGGCTACTTGCCAGTAGGTGTGTTCTGGCAAGTTATTAACTTCACAGTGCCTTGGTTTACCCCTCTGTCTTATGCGTCTACCTCAGCTACTGCTTATGACTTACAACTTCTAGAACGAATTGGCTTTTTAAATGTAACTGAAAAGAGTGCCAGTGTGAACAGTGAAATCTTGCTAGACAATAACTCCAGCAAGAAAATCTTTAAAGGAGAAATGAAAAAGCACTTATCAAATTACAAAATCCATAGCAAGTTTAAAATGAGAATATTGCCCAAATGTGTCTACAGAACTGTGAAGTGTGAGTGTAATGAACTAAACGGACTAATTTTATTCAAACGACAAAGAAATAGGTTATTCAAAATGTTTAAACTGTAATGGCTGGCGATACTGGAGCCTGGTTTTGAGAGAAGGACACTGAGGTCTACTTCTGAATTATTTGCGTCCAAGACATCTTGAGATTGTCTAAAACAGGGTTGACTGTGTTAGCTAACAAGTGGATTATTTATTGTGACTATCACTGCTGGGAGAACATGGGTGAACAGACAGGCATAGGCTGTCTGTCAAGTAACACTGTTGACCCTTGAGAAATGAAATACCAGGA
Source organism: Oreotragus oreotragus (assembly GCA_006410675.1). Classification (NCBI taxonomy): domain Eukaryota; kingdom Metazoa; phylum Chordata; class Mammalia; order Artiodactyla; family Bovidae; genus Oreotragus; species Oreotragus oreotragus. Next base: position 194,955 of record SJYX01003428.1, read on the forward strand.
GGCCAGTTTTACACTGATACTCCTGTGTATTACTAACTCAGACCTTCATGAGACAGTCTAGGAATTCCTTGTGCTCTTTGGGTCAGTCAGGAAAATCAGGTGAGACCTTCTTTAAACTTTTGTTAAGTATATATTTAACTTTCCTCACAGTCTGTTTGGGCTTCCCTGGTGGCTCAGAGGTTAAAGCATCTTCCTGGAATAGCTGGAGACCTGGGTTCGATCCCTGGGTCGGGAAGATCCCCTGGAGAAGGAAATGGCAACCCACTCCAGTNCTTTTGTTAAGTATATATTTAACTTTCCTCACAGTCTGTTTGGGCTTCCCTGGTGGCTCAGAGGTTAAAGCATCTTCCTGGAATAGCTGGAGACCTGGGTTCGATCCCTGGGTCGGGAAGATCCCCTGGAGAAGGAAATGGCAACCCACTCCAGTACTCTTGCTTGGAGAATCCCATGGAGGGAAGAGCCTGGTAGGCTACAGTCCATGGGGTCGCAAAGAGTCGAACACGACTGAGCGACTTCACACACACACACATAATCTATTTAATTTCATTGACTGTCTTTCGTCTTCAGATTTTGCTTTTAGTCCTCAGCACAAGAGCCATCTCCTATCAAAATGTCCACTTTCATAAGCTCTGGGAGGAAGCTTGCTAGAGGGGAGTGTCTGCTCTGGAGGCAGAAGCAGAGGGTTAGAGAAATCAAAATGCCAGTTATCTGTAAGGTCTGATGCCGGGGAGCCAAAGCTATAAAAAAAAGACTGAGTTTTCTGCGAAAGGGTGCCCCCTGCTGGGGACTCATTGAATTGCATGGTCATCAGCTCTGAACTCAGCTCAGCTCAACCCTGTAACCTAACGCAGCTGCTGGAAAGGGGCCTCCTTCCCCCATCACAGGCTCCTAGTCCCAGGCTCGCTGCAGATGTTTCTTTATGACCCGTCAAAATGTTTGCTAAATATCATCTGTTAACTTCCCAAACATCCTGGCTCTAGTTCTTTTATGTAAAACCTGACTCCAGATCTTAAAATAGATGATCGCAAAAGAAATAAAATACAAGCCATGAAGGTGCATTTGTCCTGAAACATCGATAAATTGTTCTGTTAAGCAGGGTTGTAATCACAAAGGTTACTGCTTCATTTCTCCATAGTTTCATGACAGGCAGACTGGTAAGGTGTTTGCCGATCATCCCTAGAGCTCAGCTTTTGGTCATAAAATTTTAAAAACATCTCTATCTGTAGGGGGCGCTCCCTAGTGGCTCAGATGGTAAATAAGTCAATGGACAGAGAAGCCTGAATGGGCTACAGTCCATGAGGTCGCAAAGGGTCAGACACGACTGAGCAACCGAGAGCTACTGATCCCAGCCTCAGTTTGTTGTGATCACAGTCACTCCCCTCTCCACCCTCTGCGAGTGCCTCATGCAAGACTTCAGTACAATTGTACGGGAGGCAGAGTTGCTGCTCTCAGCCTTTGTGGATGAGGTCTGGCAATCTCTCCTCTGAGGCTAGTACCAGGCTCGATTTGATGGAATTCCTACTCTTCTTGAGGACTGTTTGTATGGTCAGATGGGATTTTGAATGGAAAGGTGCTTAATCCAAAAGAAGGTATTTCTAGTGGTGAAAATTGTTACCGTTTGGGGAAAGGGGAATGGTGCAGCCCATCCTTTGAATCACACACTAGGGTTCCTCTACCACTCTGTGGATAGAAGATCAGTTACCATGGCAACCAAACCTCCACCAGTTGCCCTCAAGTCAGTGTTGACTGATTCCTGACATCAGGAGATGGGAGGAAGTGGGGAGGAAGTCCACCCTGGAGGCCGGGCTCAGGTCCTCATCACACCCGTGGGTCCTCTGTGTAGAGGGAAGTGGGACCAGCTGCAGCTTCGCTCCAGGAAGCCAGGAGCAGGCAGCTGGCCTGGGAACCCTTTGTGTTAAGGGAGGTCTGCGGAGACCAGCAGCCACTGATTATAGGATATTTCATCAGAGCAGCTGCAACTGATCAGCTCTTGACTCAATGCCTCTCCAAAGGTATTGGAGAGAAGTGTCCAAGCGTTAGAAATGTCCCAAGCTCTGTACATTGAACTTAATCTGAAAGGCTCTACTACTGTTAGCATTCTTTTAAAAACAAAAGCAGCTTTAATTTTTTTTCCCAAGTAGCTGTGTGGGAACTGGTTCTCTGAGTATGTTCCCAGTCCAGCAGCATAACTTCACCTGGAAATTGATGGAAATGTGAATTCTAGTGCCCCATTGCAAAGAACTGACTCATTGGAAAAGACGCTGATTCTGGGAAAGATTGAAGGCAGGAGAAGAAGGGGACAACAGAGGATGAAATGGTTAGATGGCATTACTGACTTCATGGACATGAGTTTGAGTAAGCTCCAGGAGTTGGTGATGGACAGGGAAGCCTGGCGTGCTGCAGTCCATGGGGCTGTAGAGTCAGACATGACTGAGTNCTGGGAAAGATTGAAGGCAGGAGAAGAAGGGGACAACAGAGGATGAAATGGTTAGATGGCATTACTGACTTCATGGACATGAGTTTGAGTAAGCTCCAGGAGTTGGTGATGGACAGGGAAGCCTGGCGTGCTGCAGTCCATGGGGCTGTAGAGTCAGACATGACTGAGTGACTGAACTGAACCGATGCTGGATCTACTAAGTAAGAGGTTGTGGGGTGATGCCTAGCAATCTGTGTTTTCACAAGCTTTTTGGATCTCTTATGCACACTACTGGAGAATCATGGAAATATCTGAGGAGTTCATAATCTAGTTAATATGGGAATATGTAATGGGAAAGATGAGAAGTTGGTCAAGTGGGGACCCAAACCCTTCAACTAAGATGAGGGCAAAGGCGGGGTCCTGATGTACTGAGCCTGATTTCTGTCCTTCTGGAACAACACATCTTTAGTGCCCTGTGGAGATGGGACACAGGAACACTGTTCCCAACTTTGATACCATTCTTATGGGAGACTACAATTTGCTTAATGATCAATGTTATGGTGGAGTTTCTGACAGTCCATTGTAGGGAAACACAGGGATTGTCAATTGCTAGAGAAGCTTTCTAATGCTCTCTGTAAGGTATTTCCAACCAGCTCCAGAAAGGAAAACTTTGGCTCCAGTAACTGTGATAATCATTAGAAGATAGTTGTGGGTTGTGATCACAGTGAACTATTATTAGGAAGCAAAATAATGTTTTTTCACGGGCATGGTGAGGTGTGTGCCTTTCTCTGGTTAGAAGGTTGCTTTGTACCTTATTTTTTCATCCGTTTTGAAAAGTGCTTGGCACAGTTCTCTCTTAAGAATCAGGGTTTGAGTAACAGCCACAGCTGATGGGAGGCTCACCATGTGAAGACATACAACATACCAGTTTTCCATTGAATTCTTGTCACAACTCCAAAAGTAGGGATTTTTAATTTTCCCACTCAGAAGTCAAAGAAAATGAGTCTGCTGAGAAGTAAGTTGCCCCAGTTCCCCAAGCTGATGAGTGGTTACTCCAGGGTTAGAACTCTGGGCTGTCTGACTCCTAGACCATGGCGCCAATCAAACCTCCCTGAAGCCCTAGATGAAGAGTTACCTCCTTCCCAGGTCTCTCTAAGACCGTTTCTTCCTCTTTATGCTGCTGCTGATATTGCAACTGATAATTAGCAGAGTGTTGATAACAAGTTGGTTATCTTGTTTTATCCTCAAAACAGGCCTGTGAAATAGGCCTAGTGTCAAGATCCCTGAGTTACAGATGAGGAAACTGAGGCTTTGAGCAACCCAGGAGCCCACCTGAACTCACACACGTGATTTGTGGCTGAGTCAAGAATCAGACCAGTAAGTGCATTCATATTCAATACACTCCATTCTGCCACTTGGCCTATCATGGCTCATATCCAAATTATCTGTGTTCATACCTGTGGTGATCAGATATCAGTGGCAAGCCCTCTGAATTAGTTATCACTTTTTTTCTTCCAGATATGCAAAAGAAACCAGGATTTAGAACTTTAAAAAGCTTTTAAACACTATTTTTGCATTACGAAAGTAATATGTGCTAATGATAACAAGTCAGTTCAGAACTGTTAGCCTTTTTATAGTCTCCTTAGCCTCTACTACCTATTGCCTGACATGAAGCAGGTGTAAATAAATATCGACTTATTTCACATACAAGCACTAAGTTCACAGGTGTTCACAGACTGAGCACCAGGATCTGTGCTGGTGGCTGGTGCGGGGGTGCGGGGGGCATCGTGAGGATGCAGCTACGGCCTCTATCCTCATGGAGAGCAGGTAATTCATGTGACATGAATGGGACAGTGCTGGAGGAGACTGGACCAAGGGGAGTGACCTTCAGTGACGGCCTCCCAAGGAATGATTTATTGAGACAAAACCTGTTTCTTTTCTGAACTCTGCTTGCTCACTCCATGATATTAATTTGATTTACAAATGAAAAACTCCCATTTGTGCATTCATTCAAATAATATTTACTAAACACCTACTATGTGCCAGGTTCTCTGTTTGGTCCTGGAGAGTTGTAAAAAAATAGCAGCTTTATTGAGATATAGTTCACATTCCATACAATTTAGTATGTCATAGAGCTGTGAAATTGTTCTAATCAATTTTAGATCAGGTTCATCTCCTCAACAAGAAATCCCACAGTTGCCAACGGTCATTCCTCATCCCCCGAGCCCTCTCTGCACTCAGTTCAATTCAGTTCAGTCACTCAGTCGTGTCCGACTCTTTGCGATCCCATGAATCACAGCACGCCAGGCCTCCCTGTCCATCACCAACTCCTGGAGTTCACTCAGACTCACGTCCATCGAGTCCATGATGCCATCCAGCCATCTCATCCTCTGTCGTCCCCTTCTCCTCCTGTCCCCAATCCCTCCCAGCATCAGAGTCTTCTCCAATGAGTCAACTCTTCACATGAGGTGGCCAAAGTACTGGAGTTTCAGCTTTAGCATCATTCCTTCCAAAGAAATCCCAGGGTTGATCTCCTTCAGAATGGACTGGTTGGCTCTGCTTGCAGTCCAAGGGACTCTCAAGAGTCTTCTTCAACAACTACAGTTCAAAAGCATCACTGCACTAGACGTCCACTAATCTACTTTCTTTAGGGATTTGTCTATGCTGTACATCTCATCTAAATGGAGCCATAATATGTGGTCCTGTGTGGCTAGCTTCTTTGGCTTATCATGATTTTAAGGTTCATTGATGTGGTAGTCTGCATGCACACTTCATTGTTTTTATTACTGAATGATATTCCATTGTCTGTATAGACCACTTTTTATTTTCCCATTTGTCAGTGGATGAACATTTGTGTTGTTCCTACTTTTTAGACCTTTAGGATAAGGTTGTTAGGAACATTCATGAGCAAGTTATGCTGTGGAAATATGTTTCATCAATATCTCTCCCTTAGGAGGGAAGTTGCCGTGTCTTATGTTTACCTTTTTGAGGAACTGCCAGATTGTCTTCCCAAGCGGTTGCACCATTTTGCATTCCCACGAGCAGTGTGTGAGGGCTCCAACGTCTCCACATCCTGACCGGCAAGTATTAGTGTCTGCTTTTTTTTTCCCTTTTGCTTTATAGCCATCCTAGAGGGTGTAAAGTGGTATTTCACTGTGGTTTTAATTTGATGGCTAACCTGAAGAGCTTTGAGCATTGTGGTGCCATAATCAGCCTTAGGTTTTAAAAGAGTCTGTCTGGCTAAGATATTAGACTGAGGGGAGGAAAGGGGAGGGTGCAGAGTGGGGGACCTGCAGGAAGTCATTGTGGTAATTCAGGTAGAAGGTGGTGGTGGACCGGAGGGATGGCAGTGAAGTCGTGAGACGTGATGGAATCCTGGAATCTGAAGAGCTCCCATGTAGAAGCATGGGGTCTCTAGGTTCTCCTAAGACAAACATTCCACTGTTGTTCTGGGGGAAACAATGCCTGAGCCCTAGGTTTTGCACTAAGGCTGGGAGGAGGATGAGTCTGCTCGCGTCTTTGTGGTGGGACCCATCACAGGATCTGGAGAAGGAAATGGCAACCCACTCCAGTATTCTTGCCTGCAAAATCCCACGGACAGCGGGGCCTGGCAGGCTACAGTCTATGGGGGTCACAAAAGAGTGAGACACGACTTGGTGACTAAACCGCGAGTACCACCATCCCAGATCAAGTGCCTGATAGATCAGGGAGGGCGCATGGTGTTTGGGAGTGAGCATGGCCATGGGATCTGTCAGAAGCTCAGGGTTGGTAGCTGGCTTCCTCCCTGTGGATGTGGGTCGTCTAAGGTCTCTGTGCTCCGGTCCTTTCTGTTTATCCTGATTGCGCTGGGTCTTCACTGCTGCCCATGGGCTTTCTCTAGCTGTGGTGAGCAGGGGCTACCCTTAGTTGTGATGCATGGACTTCTCACTGCAGTGCCTTCTCTTCCGGGGCACATGCTCCAGGCAGATGGGCTTCGGTCGTTGCGGCCTAACGGCTCAGAGGTTGTGGCACATGGGCTTTAGTTGCTCCGTGGCATGTGGAATCTTCCCGGCCGGGATCGGACCTATGTCGTCTGCATCGGCAGGCAGATTCTTGTCCACTGTACCACCAGGCAAGTCCCCCAATTCTTATCTGAAAAAGGAAAGCTTCTAGCTTTTCCTGGGGTGTTGTTGGGAGCTCCCCAGGTGAGACAAGATGTTATGGTGATTTCCCCAAACCTTTAGAAGAGAAAGGAGTGTTTGAGATGGAGTCTGTAGCAAAGAAATGCTCTAGGATATTTGGCTTAGAGATTCTAATCATCTTTGAGATTCAACTACCATTCATATTTTCCTGCTTTTGAGTGTTTCTTTCTTTCATCCTTCTAGAAAATGCAAGATCTTTAAATATTTTATTCAAAAATATAAGATGACTTTTTTTTTTTTGCAATCCTGGGCCAAATGATAGTTGTATGATTTGATCTAAATAAATTGGCTTTTGGAAGTGTGTATCAATGATTTAGGGATTGTAACAATCAATGGTTTCAGTCAAACCGTGTACAATATCACTCAAACCTCATCAAATCTCTGTAAGATCTAGCTGATCAATCAAGTTAAGGCTGATGGATGAAAGGCAGAGCAAGAAACCATTCTATAGTGATAGACCTTTTTCTTTACCGAGGAGTCTCTGTAGTCTGAGGAAGCCAAACACACAAACTGTTCTGGGCAGAGCAGAGTGTCAAGATTCCATCCGCCACACTCACAACTAGATGGAACTCACTTTTGGATACACTATCCATTGAGTTCATAAAAGCAATTTTAAAACATCTAAAAAAGAGGTTTTTTGATTTTTCAGCTAAATGTTTTGTTGTTTTACCTCTGCTTCCTGTTGCTAGTTTTAAAAATAAAATGCATAATTTAGTTTCTGTAATAGTTACACAGTTGCTTTATTAGACAATATAAAAATATATGAAAATGTGTATCATTTTACAGTTAGAAAGCCAACAATGATGGGACATTTAAGTAATGGCTTATACTTACTCAGCTTATAGAAGAGTAAAAAATATAGACCTTCTGCATTCTTGATGTGACTACAGTCTTGAAATGTGATGCCAAGAATGATTTTATTTTTATGAGGCAAGAAAGTTCAGCTCAGCCCCCTCACTCTAGATCACTGTTGTTTCCTGGTTATCGTGAGTTGGCAGTGTGGTGGAGAGGGGAAGTGCTTCGTTCTTTCTCTCAGGGACCCTCCTTGTGGCCCCTGGTATTCTTGCAGGTTCAGAGTTGGCATGGCTGGTGTACAGAGCCTGGGAGCTAGTCACCAAACCCATCTCTCTTTCTCTTTAAACATGTGAAGCACCTACCTTTCTCTGCCTCCTCTGCCTCCTCACATACGAATGGACTGGGCTTACTACAAAAATATGTGTATGGCTTAACATTATGGGATCTATTATGCTATTCATCAAGTTGATAAATTACAAGAGAAAAAAATGTATGATCTTCTTCAAAGATGCCTTCAAAGGCATTTGATACCATTCCATACCCATGAGCTGATTAAAAAAAACAAACAAACAGGTTAAAAAAATATCCAGGTTTCATGCCTGATAATGAAATTATGCTTACTTTCCAAAAGTTTCTGTCTTCCTCGAATTGGCTGGAATTTCAGTTTATTTAGGCATTAAACGTTCAAACTAAAGTTTGCTGCATTTGACAAATGGTGAGACAAGAGACATTAAACTATCAGCACTTTTAAGTATCACTGAGCAATACTTTTATTCCCTAAATGCACAGCTTTGCACAGGAACATGTCTAATAATTAGCTGGTAGGCCAGAGTCCTCAGGAGTCTCTTCTGTTCTCATAAGTAAGTAGGATTTCTTTGCTGTAATTATTTATTTCCCTGAGAGACCAGAAAGGCTGTAATCTTAACAGCAATTTTGTCTGTTTCCTCTCTCTATAATGATTTACTGTGTATGCCTAAGGGACTGAGAAACCTCACTGGGTTTCCCTAGTCTGGGCTTCCAGAAGATATTTCTCTTTTAAAGGTCCCAGGTGTTAAGCCGAGTCCCTTGTTTATAGAATGTTAAGGTTATGACACAAGTCAATAAAAGCCTGGAAGTGCCGTTACTGCTGACATTGCACCCCTAACACACACCATTGTGCCTTTTATTTCCCTTTCACAATAGTGTGGAACTAAGGAGGGAGTGTAAAACTTCACTTTGAATTTCCTGGCTTTTGTGGGTTTGTTGAGCCATGTGAATGCTATTGAATTTTTTTTTCCCCTCGCTGGGTGGTTGTTTTTCTGGTGTGCAGTTGTACATTGTATTTTTCTGAGAATGACAATGGTTGGGACACGTCATATTTGTATGAATGAAAACCGTAGATTGACCTTTGGCATTATAAGTGGAAGCAGAGACATATGCGTAAAAGTGTTTGACTTCACTGGAACCTGACAGCGATTTCCACTGGGGAGGTGATTTCGTGTATGGAGTTTATTGGGCATTTTTCTCTCTTGTTTTCCCCTTGGGTTGAACCAGCTCACAGAGTTACTGTTATTACCTGAAGGCAGACACCCAGATCAAAGGGAGACATCCTGTCCGCTGTCGTGGTGCCTCCAAGCTCAGAGAGCCCACCTCCATCCTTTAGGGACAGTAGATACTCCACCAGCTCATTCTTTTCAGTAGATTTGATGCAGAAAAGTGACTCTGAGCTTATTCATGTAAAAAAATGAAGAGATCTCATAAATTGACTTTTTCTTTTATTATTCCTTATTCTTATTATTTATTAAAATAATCTATATTGTTTATTTTCTTCATTGCGAAAACTATATATGTCCCCTGAGTAGAAACATTGCTAAATAAAAACAGGCAAAAAAGAAGAAGACAAAAGCTTTAGTTAATCAACTACTGCTAGCGATTCGGTGCATATCTTTGTAGGCATTTGTCTTATGCAGAAATGTTTCTTTTAAAGGATTCATACCATGCAAAGTGTTGTTGTTAATAACCTCAGTGCATCTTTGCATAGCAATCATGTTTGTCTATTTTTATGTTTAATTATAAAAAGGTTACATATATACAGTTTTTAAAAAGAAGAAAACATTACTTGTGGTGAAAAAGTCGAAGTTGCTCAGTTGTGTCTGACTCTTTGTGACCCCATGGACTGGGAATTCTCCAGGCCAGAATACTGGAGTGGGTAGCCTTTCCCTTCTCCTGGGAATCTTCCCAACCCAGGGATCAAACCCAGGTCTCCCGCATTGTAGATGGATTCTTTACCAACTGAGTCACAAGGGAAGCCCCAAAGTACTGAAGTGGGCAGCCTATATCTTCTCCAGGGGATATTCCCAACCCTGGAATCGAACTAGGGTCTCCTACATTGCAGGCAGATTTTTTTTTAACCAACTGAGCTATCAGAGAAGACCAGTAGTGGTAATGGTAAAAATTTTAAACTTTGTATCTTTTCACATGGGCTTCTCTGGCGGCCCAGGAGTAAAGAATCCCCTGCCAATGCAGGAGACGCAGGTTTGAACCCTGGGTCAGGAAGATCCCCTGGAGAAGGAAATGGCAACCCACTCCAGTATTCTAGCTTGGGAAATCCTATGGACAGAGGAGCCTGGTGGGCTACAGTCCCTGGGGTGGCAAAAGAGTCGGACACAGATTCAATCTTTTCACATATATAACATATGTTTCTATTTATGCAGTATCCTTTGATTGGATGAATTACAGTTTACCTAAGTCCTAGTCTCTCATCTTTTCTGTGCACTGCAGGCTGTGTGGAACTGTGCACTCTCATCACAGGTGTATCCTAGCCCCTATATAGTGACTGCTTCATAAAAGACTCTCAACCAATACTTGATACATGAATAAGCTTACATTGTTTTCAATTTTATCCGTTAGATATATTCCTTCACATAAAACTTGGGTCACATGTATTTTGTAGATTGTGTGTAGTCCTAGAACTAGAATTTTGAGCATTGAGCACGTGCTTTGGAAGCCAAGCTGTCTGGATTTGCATCCTGGTTGTACCACTTACAAACTGTGGAGTGCTGAGGCCAGCACAGGAGAGCCACTTACACATGCTGCTGCTGCTGCTAAGTCACTTCAGTCGTGTCCGACTCTGTGTGACCCCATAGACGGCAGCCCCCCAGGCTCCCCCGTCCCTGGGATTCTCCAGGCAAGAACACTGGAGTGGGTTGCCATTTCCTTCTCCAATGCATGAAAGTGAAAAGTGAAAGTGAAGTCGCTCAGTCGTGTCCGACTCTTCACAACCTCATGGANCAGCCCCCCAGGCTCCCCCGTCCCTGGGATTCTCCAGGCAAGAACACTGGAGTGGGTTGCCATTTCCTTCTCCAATGCATGAAAGTGAAAAGTGAAAGTGAAGTCGCTCAGTCGTGTCCGACTCTTCACAACCTCATGGACTGCAGCCCACCATTTCCCAGGCAGGAGTACTGGAGCGGGGTGCCATTGCCTTCTCCTCCACTTACACATAAATCTTCCCAGTTCTGAATTCCATGACTTCATGTTTCTATCAATAGCTTGAAATCTGTCATGGTAGAAGTATTTACACCACAGACATTGGCAAATGCTATGAATCAAGGTTTTTTCTTTGTCATTTTTCTTTTCTTTCTTTTTTTTTTTTTTTTTGAGATTACTGATTTGCTGTCATACCATTGCCATGATCACAGAAATGTTATATAACCTCTCCGGGGTTTAGTTTTCTCCAAGTAGGATGGGGAAAGTTGAAGTCCTGTCTCATATTCAGGGAGCCTGCTTTGCCCACTCCAGGAGGCACCTTCACACAAGTCTGTGAACTGTGCTTTCTGGAATGGCAGAGTGCCCAGCACTGCTCACAGGGCCAGTGTGGGGATGGAATGGTTAATACATGTAGCTGTACAGGTGCTTAGCCTGAGCACGTGCTAAGGACATAATAACTGTAAGCAATTGTTATATTGTTATAAATCACGTATGTATTATTTTCAGTGTTTCCGTATGTGTTATTTTAGGTGATTCCAAGTGCTCTCTAACGTTGAACCCGTTTATACTCTCACTGCCTATTTCCTTACTCTGTTGCCAAGAGTGAATATTATTGGTCTTTTCCCCAGTCTAATTGCTGAAAAATATCTAATGATGACTTTCATTTGCTTTCTATTGATTGTTGGTGAAGCTGGGCATCTTTTCATTTGTCTTTTGGCCATTGAATTTCTATGAATTATCTGCTTATGCTCCTTGTCTGTTTTTATATTAGCATCCTCTTCTTTGTCTTTCCACCTTTTGAAATCAATTTGTAAAAGCTCTTTGGATACTTTTTATCAATATATGTGTCACAAACATTTGATTTTGTTTATCCTGTTTTGCTTTTGTGTTTATTTGCTATACCAAATATATTTTTAAATTTGTGGTAGCAAAAATTATTGTTTTCTGTGTTTGGTTCTATATCTTGCTTACTTAGGTATACTAAATATAGAAAAGTTTCAATAATTATGGCAGAGTATTTCATGTTTGAACAGACATCTGGGTTTTTTTTTTCTCATTTATTTTAATGCTATAATTATATTAAAATACATAAATATCTATAACTATTATAAATACATATAATTATAAATAGCTACTTTGCTATTATAAACAACTCTGTTTCAGCATTGTTATAACTGCATTTTTGCACACATTACAAATTTTTCTCCTAGGCTAGTGCCAAATTGTCCTCCAGAAAGTTTATATTTTCCACCCTCACTGTCAGCATATGAAAATGTTATTATGTATTCAGAAAATAAGAGATCTGTGAAGCAAAATGTGTCCACACTGATTTGAGGATGCAGTCCATAGTATCTTTTTCTCCTAGGAAAGAAGATGTCTCAGTGTCCATCTAATTCTGATTTTCCTACATCTTCACCACATAAATTATCCAAACACAAAGACTGAAGCGCGTTGCTAAGCTCTTTATCAGATCTGGGGAAATAACATCAACAGGGAAGGCTGTCTGAGCCACCGCAGAATGTTCATCATGAAGGTTCGTGAGGAGATATAACACAAAGGTAAAGGGAGACTCAGCAAATAAAGATGCAAGTGATGTGCCCGTGAGGGAGCAAAGCCTATACGACCCAGCATGTGAATTAGAGACAATAAGAATGTGAGTCTTGGGGTCCGCAGGAACCTCAGGTTCCTAGATGGATTGTCCAAAGTGCAAATGTGGTCTGAAGACATCTGATCTATTTCTGATGTGAGCTGTCACATTGCAAGTTCACCAAAGGGTGTTCGAACAATTTCACACAACAGTTCACTGGGTGATTTACGTGGGTGCAGGCAGTGGTATCATGTGACACTGGCCAGCCAATCAACAACAGACCTGCTTTGCCACTGACAATCAACCAGCATTGAGAGATGTCAGCAGCCAATATGACTGAGAGCTGGGAAGGCATAATAGCATTTACATTGATGTTTTAGCTGCAATTGCTACATGCTTTTTCTCTGCTACTGCAAAGATGCAATATGTGATAGTACAATAAAGTCCCCAGCCTTCATTCTTTAAGGCTTTCCAACCCAAATGTGATAATTTCACAGCAATGTTGTGGGTTGCTATTACTCTCAAATGGAATCGATACCTATCTTATATATATGTTTTTTCAGGGATCATTGTTTCTGTTGCTTGAATACCAGCTTCACTTAATCAAAAGCCAAAATTCAAGAAAAGGCACAATTATATTGTCCTGAACGTTAAACAATATTCTGCTTGTGTGAGACATTGATGAATATTAAAAGGAGCACCTAGTGGCTAATCCTTGTCACTTTAAGATAAAAGATTCAGCAGTTACACACACCCAAACTCATACCCAGACCAGAAAAAAGATGCTAATTTGGTGAGATTGGATCCATCTCTTAGATGAATAGGACTACGTTCTTCAGCAAGAAAGAGAAAATAAAGTTTAAAATAAAAAGAACACAAGCATTATGTCCTAATTTTTAAATTTATTTTTAATACTTCTAAAGATGCAACTCTTTTCTAGACCTTGATGTATGTTTTAGATAAAGCTGACAGCCATCACAACCAAAAATGGCAAGTGCTGAATTTTAAAAGCTGATTAGTTATAGAGCCAAGAAGGTAGTAGAGACAGCTAACTATCTACAATTCTTGTTGTGAGCTGGCTTGCTAAAATTCCTCTCTAAGGAGGGATAAAGTTTCTTTGTCTTTTCTTATTCTCCATGTGAACAGCCAGTCTGGGAGAGACAATATGTTGAAACAGAAGTGCCTCTGAAGCCCAATGCAGGGTACTTGGCTTTGCTCCTAGCCAGCAACTGCTGTCTTTCTACATTAAAAGCATCTTGGATCCTAGGTCTTCATCCATAAACAAGGTTTCAAATTCTGAGAAAATTCTAGGAATCCCTCCACTGACACCCAGAGGGAAGCTGGAGGAAATTTGAGAGGGTGGATAGCCACTAGGTGTTGAAGAATCTGGGCTCTTTCTAGTACAGAGCAGGGAAGACACAGAAAGGGTGCTGGTGTTCAAGGACACTGAACTGTGAGAAGGGCAAGGACCATGTAGCCCTCTGAGGAAGCATGAAAAGCCTCAGCATCATTGGAAAATTATTAGCCCACTGGATCCACCTGAGTGGGACTCTGTCTATTGCATTCATCTCCGTATCCCTGGAGCCTCACTAGGTGCCTGGCATGTGGTGGGCACCAGACACATATTTACTATAGAATGGAGCAGCCTTAAGCTTTAGGTTCCCTTCTCTATGTATTCTAAAAATATTCGCTTTTGTACCTGACTTTGTATTTGCAGTCTTATATTCTTACATATCGTAAGAGGGTCTTCCAACTCCTACAAACTTCAAGCCCCACAAAACCTGTACCTGTCTCCTGTAGACATGCAATAAACATTTGTTGACCTAATGAGTAAGTAAAAATAAAATAAAGAAAGACAAGAAGTAAAGAAGAAAAGCAGGGAGGGAAAAAGAGAGGGAGAAGAAAAGGAAAAAAAAAAATCCAGTGGCAACTGGGAAGATCAAATTCAACCTTGATCAATCAGAGGAAGCATTTCTAAACTGTTCCCAAATAGCAGTAAACAGTGATTTACCTCAATTAATTCAGCTAGCTAGAAGCTTAGTTTGCACTAGCCAACCAGAGGCTAAAAGGCAGGTGTGTCTGAGCCTCTGTTCTTAGGATGTTTTGTGTGACAGCAATCAGTTCAGTTCAGTTCAGTAGCTCAGTCATGTCCGACGCTTTGCAACCCCATGAATCACAGCACACCAGGCCTCCCTGTCCATCACCATCTCCCAGAGTTCACTCAGACTCACGTTCATCAGAGTCTTTTCCAATGAGTCAACTCTTCGCATGAGGTGGCCAAAGTACTGGAGTTTCAGCTTTAGCATCATTCCTTCCAAAGAAATCCCAGGGCTGATCTCCTTCAGAATGGACTGGTTGGATCTCATACGGGTTGTAAATATCTCCAGAGTAGGCAAGACAGGTGAGTAAGAGGAGCTTTCTGCTCGGCACTGTGCTTGGTACTTCACATCTCTATCTCACTTAATTTATTGTTCCCATTTCATAGATGAGAAAACTGAAGGTCAACGAGGTGAAAATTTTCCTTGATCATGCAACTATTAACCAATAAAGTTGGGATCTGACTCTTGATCCGCTGAGTCCAAAATCCTACATGTGTTCTCCACTACTCTCTGCTATTCTACAGGGGAAAATAGAGGACCTCTTCTGCGGGTTATAAATACGTAAGTGAAAAATAAGCACAAAGGAGGACGATAGGAAACTAAAGGGAATAGGGATTAGTGGACAGTGACAGCAGTTTACTACCTGATTGCCTGTGGCATCTTTATCCCGCTGCTTATTAGAGTAAGGCCTGTACAGTTAGGTATAGACTGGGAAGAGTTGTATGGTGTTTAGGGCCATAGGAGCTTCAGGAAACAGAGAATGTGGAGCAGCGACTTGAAATAGAGGCTGTGGGTGCTTCAGAGGCCAAATCTGAGGAGACTTGTGATCAGAGGGAGCCAAAAAGATGCTCGGGCTGAAATAATAAAAAAGGAACTTCTCAGTGCAATTTTAATTTCTGGGTAGTTCAGCAGAGCTCTTAGTTATTCATTCCTGGTAGTAAGAAGCCCTCAAGAAGTCAGTTTTGGGACACTGCAATGTGTCTATGGCTGTGCAAGGCCTTGTGGGTATTCAAAACAAATGCATGGTGTAATCTCTGCCCATAAGACTAACAGGACAGTTAGGGAATCATGATACAGGTCCAGACCACAAGGAGATAGAGTCATTTGCAATTATAGAGGCCAAAAAATTATGAGGAAGGGGTAGAAAATAAGACAAATATAATGCACTGCTAATTTTGTGAATTTCTTGACCTTTTGGGAGTCTCACAGTTTAGAATATGGTTTCATATGCACCTCCTCCAACAATCTTGTGACATAGGCAAGGAAGGTTTCCTTATTTCCATTATGCATATGAGAAAGGAAAGGAAGGCTCAGAAGGGCGAAGGGAATTGCCCAAGTCCGCCCACTAAAGAGCCTCTTAATGAAAGTGAAAGAGGAGAGGGAAAAAGTTGGCTTAAAACTCAACATTCAGAAAACTAAGATCATGGCATCTAGTTCCATCACTTCATGGCAAATAGATGGGGAAACAATGGAAACAGTGTCAGACTTTATTTTCTTGGGCTCCAAAATCACTGCAGATGGTGACTGCAGCCATGAAATTAAAAGATGCTTGCTCCTTGGGGAAAAAGCTATGACCAACCTAGACAGCATATTAAAAAGCAGAGACATTACTTTGCCAACAAAGGTCCATCTAGTCAAAGCTATGGTTTTTCCAGTACCCGTGTATGAATGTGAGAGTTGCACTATAAAGAAAGCTGAATGCCGAAGAACAGATGCTTTTGAACTGTGGTGTTGGAGAAGACTCTTGAGATTCCCTTGGACAGCAAGGAGATCCAACCAGTCCATCCTAAAGGAAATCAGTCCTGAATGTTCATTGGAAGGACTGATGCTGAAGCTGAAACTCCAATACTGATGCCACCTGATGTGAAGAACTGACTCATTGGAAAAGACCCTGATGCTGGGAAAGATTGAAGGCAGGAGGAGAAGGGGACAACAGAGGATGAGATGGTTGGATGGCATCACCAACTCAATGGACATGGGTTTAAGTAAACTCTAGAAGTTGGTGATGGACAGGGAAGCCTGGCGTGCTGCAGTCCACGGGGTCACAAAGAGTTGGACACCACTGAGTGACTGAACTGAACTGAACCCAGCTGGTGAGTGGTAAAGCCTGGAGTCAAGTGATTTTCCCAGTTCCAAATGCCAGGTTTCTTCTTCCCAGACAATAACTTTTTACTGTATCACCTTTTATTGGGCAGCATCTTCATTACCCAGTGCATTTTAAAAAGTGGCAACTTTCCTATTCACTGAATTGACCACTAATAAAGTAATCTGACTCGGGATTAAAAAGTGTGAGAGTAGATGCCTACAACTTTGGAATCAGGCTCAAGATGTATTTGGACACATCCTAGGAGTTGACCAGCAGTGCGCAGTAAGTGCTTCTGGGGACAGGGGTAAGGGGTAGGAGGTAGACGGATGGGTGGGAAGCCTGTTTTGAAGCATTTGTTTATTTCCATTGTGTAAATACTCCCTCCAGGGCCAATTTTAAGCTATCAACAGTCTAAGATCTAGTTCAGGAAATTCCTGAATATTTAGCTGGTAAGAAGCTAGCTCACTGCTGGTGGCTGACTCCTCAGTCTTTTCCACTTTTATTTTTGGTTCCAAGAAGCACCTTGTATAAAAATTCTGGACCCGACTTGAAAATCTTGAGTCTAAGACTGTAGTTATGCCTTCCTCTCTTCTTTCTTTGTTGCTGTCTATTAGAAGATAAATCCATATTCTGTATCTCATTGATTTTTTAAAAGTGGCTTGACTTTATCTGTCAGACATACACAAGCTGACCACATTATTGATAATTACTTCTCCCTTTTAATTCTTAGAGAACAATGTACTCCTCATGGAGCTGAAAACCAGACTTCTAGGGCAGATAAGAAAGATGTACTTTCATTCAATCATTCTTCCTTTCTTTATAGTCTGCAACATTTCTATAGGGAGCTAATTCATTTACAGTCTTCACTGTTGATGAATTTAATGTAGCTCAATGTTAACGAATGGTTAATTCGGAATTTCTGATGTTCTGGTATTCCTTGCCTTAGTGGCACTACTTGACCGTGATTAAGTCAAAAGATCTGCTTTGTTCACTTTGCTCTGAAAATTGGAGTGCATGGTATCTGTTCAGTTTTATTTCTCCCTGATGGGTATAGCCCTCATTGGATACTAATGAGAATTACAAATGTGGGTAAAGGAAAAACTGGCGCCTTTGGAGTTGAGGGACTGGTTATTTTAAGATGTATTACCATGGCACTTAAGGAAAATGATTTATCTGTTTTGTTTTGTCCTCCTATAAATCAAGAATACAGCACAGTGTTAAACATTCCTCAATATTTATGCTAATATAAATTTGGGTTTACATACTTGACACTAATTCAGAGGGAGCAGTGGCATTAGAATAATGGCTACCTGTGACAGCCACGAGTGTTACTTTAACTCTTTCTTAGGCTGTGGATGTTTCCATGTAGAGCAGACACATCGAATAATTCCCTGTCTGCAGTGCTTTCTCTAGTAGGTGCGTTCCGATTACATTCTCTATCTTTTGTTTGGTTCTGTTTGGGCCATTAGATTAGCGGTTATATTTATAAATTTCTCATTAACCAGTCACTGGAACAGATGAAGAGACAGAGGATGGGGTCTGTGGGAAATTAGAACCCAGGATGTTTGACTGTATCTTGCAAGTCTTGGGGCAGTCCGTGGATACAGTAAGCAAGCTAGCAAACAAACAAAACACACGGTTGTGAAGGATGGATCTTACGGCCACTAAACTGAGTTTCTTCCTTCCTGGCCTTTTTGTCGGCATCACCTAGTTGTGATCCTCTGAAATTCCTCAATCTATTTGTGCTTCAGTTTCCTTATAAGCAAAATGGGGAGGATAAGAGGACTTGCCTCATAAGAGTACTCTGAGAGTAAGGAGACACAATCCGTGGTGCTTATGTGCGCATGGTAGGTAGGCTCAGTACATGCTCTGGGCCTCGGCAGTCGCCACAGTTGGAATCCTGTCTGTACCTTTGCCCTCTCCATCTTACTACAGTACTTGTGAAAGTCCAATGGACCCCACCAGTCAAGGGCAATTTTCTGAGATGTTTTGTGAGAGCTATCACTTCCCCACCCGGACCCAGTCTACAGGAGATGCTCAGACTTGCTGGAGCTCACTGCACTGCCAGTATCTTCAGAGCCTCCCTAAACCTTATGGATAGGGTCAGTTTCAGATTAGCTGCTTGGCTGATCTTTGCAGGAAGAACACTGCAGCTCTGCTCTCCATATTTTTCGTGTCTGAGTGCATTTCTGATGTCACCTATTTGTACTCAACCCAATATGCTGCTAAGTCGCTTCAGTCGTGTCCGACTCTGTGTGACCCCATAGACGGCAGCCCACCAGGCTCCCCCATCCCTGGGATTCTCCAGGCAAGAATACTGGAGTGGGTTGCCATTTCCTTCTCCAATGCATGAAAGAGAAAAGTGAAAGTGAAGTTGCTCAGTCTGTCCGACTGTTAGCGACCCCATGGACTGCAGCCCACCAGGCTCCTCCGTCCATTGGATTCTCCAGGCAAGAGTACTGGGGTGGGGTGCCATTGCCTTCCCCAGTATGCACTCATTCAATTTGGTGATAGGTTTCCTTTGGAAGATGTAACTGATGTAGACCAACCATCGTACTTCCTGTGAAAATCTGTAACTTCTTTGATTACTTTCGATGTAAAGTACAATGAGAATCCAAGGCCTTATTATTATTCTTGCTAACCAGGAGACATGCCAGGTTTAAAGTCAGATTTGTTTCTGTGTTAATAATGCATTTGTATTGCCTTTCCTTGCAGTCCGCGTCTCTATCCCTGCTATCTTCAATGTGAGTTTGCACTTGTCAAAATGAGTAATACGCAGCATCAGTTCAAACCCCACTTTTCCAGTGTGTGCAGCCAGAATAGCTTCACTTTGCCTTGATTCTGTTGATTGCTATTAAATCCTGGATTGCTTTAAATTCTGTGAGATAGTTCTCAAAGTATCCCTTATAAATTGTGTGCATTTATTAGAATCTTGCTTAAAACAAAGAGTGTTTAAGCCTCTGGAAAGACTGCCTTCTACTTCTGCTGTCTAGATAGAAGAGGCTATGGAAACATATTTTATCTTTTGAGAAAAAATTAATTGTTAAAAAAATAAATAAAATAAATTATTGTGGGGAGGCTGTATTCTTTTCTTTTTTTCTTTGGTGGAGGGAAAAAGTAATTCAAGCCCAAAACACTTTAGTGAAGAGTGTAGATTGGGGCCAAGATTTATAATAAATTCCTTTGTGTCCATCTGTACAATATTGATGTAAATGAAGTGTTGGTTGAATTTATTATGAGGGCATTGTTCCTGTGTAATTTATCTGGTTTCAAAAGCCAACCTCCAGTTCTTTTATTCTTAGAAGTATGGTTATTATAGACTACATTTTAAGAAATCCTGTCAGATAGAGTATTACAAATACCAAATTTATTTTCTATTGAAAAAATTGTACTTACTTCAAATAAAAATCCATCCAAAGTGTAGCTGAGTTGAATAGTGGTTGTATGTGTTGATTAGTGCTTCCTAGGTGGCTCAGTGGTAGAGAGTTTACTTGCCAAGCAGGAAAGGGCAGATTCGATTGCTGGGTTGGGAAGATCCCCCAGAGAAGGAAATGGCAACCCACCCCAGTATTCTTGCCTGGGGAATCACATGGACAGAGGAGCCTGGAGGACTACAGTCCCTGGGGTTGCAAAGAGTCAGCTAGGACTTAACAATTGAACAACAACAGTGTTGTTTAAGTACATTGTGCAAGCGCAGCTGTGTGCTGGGTGCTGGGCCTGGGAATCCTAGGAGGGGCTGGCCTAGAAGAGCCTAGAGAGGAGGAGGGGTAGAACAGTGATGTGTCGACCACTGATATCATTTCAACTAGCCTCAGGTTTACCACAGTGTTAATGACCCCTAATCTTAAATGAGGTCCCTCACTTGTTTAAGTCCCTTCCCAGACACTGTATAAGGCCCAGGTCATATGTTCGCATGGCCACATGTTTGTTTGTTTGTTTGTTTTTTAATTTGGAGAAGTTTGGTATTTAAATGCAATTAGTTAAGATCACTGCAACTTCCCTTCTTGATACTTCTGCTAGTTGGTAACCAGTATGTCTGGAATGACTACCAGTATTTTGGCAATCCAGTTGAAGGAAATTGGGTTGGAACATTTAGTTTGGGTTTCCTGAGGTGTATTTATGTGGCCTGCAGTCACTTCCATGTTTAGGCAGGTTCTTGTTAACCATCCCAGTACAGAAACTTCTGTCCACCTGTGTGGACTCACTCAGCATCAGGATACAAGAGGCAGAGTCCAGAAGTCATATCATAGTACTGGCATGGTTTACAGGTCCCAGCATAAAAGTACGCGAATGGTGAAGGGGATATAAAGTTTGAAATGTACAGAGACAGAATCTAGCCACACCAATGACCAGTGAAAATGAAAGTTCTTTTCTTTCAGAACTATACTCAATAATGAACCATCGATCATATATGTGGATACAACGCCCAGCTCTGGATGGGTCTGGTGGTGAAAGTAAAGTCCAATGCTGTAAAGAACAATGTTGCATAGGAACCTGAAATGTTGTCCATGAATCAAGGTAAATTGGAAGTGGTCAAACAGGAGATGGCAAGAGCGAATATCAGGGTTTTAGGAATCAGTGAGCTAAAATGGACCAAACTGGGCAAATTTAATTCAAATGACCATTATATCTACTACTGTGGGCAAAAATCTCTTAGAAGAAATGGAGTAGCCCTCATAGTCAACAAAAGAGTCTGAAATGAGGTACTTGTGTGCAATCTCAAAAAAGAATGATCTCTGTTCATGTCCAAGGCAACCCATTCAATATCACAATAATCCAAGTCTATGCCCCAACCACTAATGCCAAAGAACCTGAAGTTGAATGGTTCTATGAAGACTACAAGACCTTCTAGAACTAACACACAAAAAAGAGAAAAGATGTCCTTTTCGTCATAGGGGACTGGAATGCAAAAGTAGGAAATCAACAGATGCCTGGAGTAACAGGCAAATTTGGCCTTGGAGTACAGAATAAATAAGGGCAAAGGCTAACAGAGTTTTACCAAGAAAACGCACTGGTCATCACAAGCACCCTCTTCTAGCAACACAAGAGAAGACTCTACACGCGGACATCACCAGATGGTCAATACTGAAATCAGATTGATTATATTCTTTGCAGCTGAAGATGGAGAAGCTCTATATAGTTANTACCAAGAAAACGCACTGGTCATCACAAGCACCCTCTTCTAGCAACACAAGAGAAGACTCTACACGCGGACATCACCAGATGGTCAATACTGAAATCAGATTGATTATATTCTTTGCAGCTGAAGATGGAGAAGCTCTATATAGTTAGCAAAAACAAGACTGGGAGCTGACTGTGTCTCAGATTATGAACTTCTTACTAATAAATTCAGACTTAAGTTGAAGAAAGTAGGGAAAACCACTAGGGCATTCAGATATGACGTAAATCAAATCCCTTACAATTATACAGTGGAAGTGACAAGTAAATTCAAGGGATTAGATCTGATAGACAGAGTACCTGAAGAACTATGGATGGCGGTTCATAACATCCCCAAGAAGAAGAAACACAAAAGGCAAAATCGTTGTCTGAGGAGACCTTAGAAATAGCTGAGGAAAGAAGAGAAGCAAAAGGCAAAAGGGAAAAGGAAAGAAATATCCATCTAAAGGTAGAGTTCCACAGAATAGCAAGGAGAGTTAAGAAAGTCTTCCTAAGTGAACAATGCAAAGAAATAGAGGGAAACAATAGAATGGGAAAGACTAGAGATCTCATCAAGAAAATTAGAGATACCAAGGGAATATTTCATGCAAAGACGGGCACAATAAAGGACAGAAACAGTATGGACCTAATAGAAGCAGAAGATATTAAGAAGTGGCAAGAATACACGAAGTACTACACAGAAANATAGAATGGGAAAGACTAGAGATCTCATCAAGAAAATTAGAGATACCAAGGGAATATTTCATGCAAAGACGGGCACAATAAAGGACAGAAACAGTATGGACCTAATAGAAGCAGAAGATATTAAGAAGTGGCAAGAATACACGAAGTACTACACAGAAAAGATCTTAATGATGTAGATAACCACAACAGTGTGATCACTCACCTAGGGCCAGCCATCCTGGACGGTGACGTCAAGTGGGCCTTAGGGAGCGTTACTATGAAGAAAGCTAGTGGAGGTGATAGAATTCCAGTTGAGCTGTTTCAAATCCTAAAAGATGATGGTATTAAAGTGCTGCACTCAATATGCCAGCAAATTTGGAAAACTCAGCAGTGGCCGCAGGACTGGAAAAGGTCAGTTTTCATTCTGATCCCAAAGAAAGGCAATGCCAAAGAAAATCCAAACTACCACATAATTGCACTCATTTCACACACTAGCAAAGTTATGCTCAAAATTCTCCAAAGCTAGGTTTCAACAGTACATGAACCAAGAACTTCTAGATGGTCAAGCTGGATTTAGAAAAGGCAGAGGAACCAGAGATCAAATTGCCAACATCTGTTGGATCATCGGAAGAGCAAGAGCATTCCAGAAAAACATCTGCTTCATTGACTATGCCAAAGCCTTTGACTGTGTGGATCACAACAAACTGTGGAAAATTCTTCGAGATGAGAACACCAGACCACCTTATCTGCCTCCTGAGAAATATGTATGCAAGTCAAGAAGTAACAATTAGAACCTGACATGGGCCAAAAGACTGGCTCCAAATTGAGAAAGGAGTACGTCAAGGCTGTATGTTGTCACCCTGCTTGTTTAACTTCTACGCAGAGTATATTATGAGAAACGCCAGGCTGGATGATGCACAAGTCGGAATCAAGATTGCCAGGAGAAATATCAATAACTTCAGATATGCAGATGACACCACTCTTATGGAAGAAAGTGAAGAGAAACTAAAGAGCCTCTTGATGTGAAAAAACTGGCTAAAATCTCAGCATTCAAAAAACTAAGATCTATGGCATCCAGTTCCATCACTCCATGGCAAATAGATGGGGAAACAATGGAAACAAATAAACAGACTTTATTTTCTTGGGCTCGAATATCACTGCAGATGGTGACTGCAGCCATAAAATTAAGACACTTTCTCCTTGGAAGAAAAGCTATGACCAACCTAGACAGCATATTAAAAAGCAGAGACATTACTTTGCCAACAAAGGTCCATATAATCAAAGCTATGATTTTTCCAGTAGTCATGTATGGATGTGAGAGTTGGACCATAAAGAAGGCTGAGTACCAAAGAATTGATGCTTTTGAATTGTGGTGTTGGAGAAGACTCTTGAAAGTCCCTTGAACAAGGAGATCAAACCAGTCAATCCTAAAGCAAATTAGTCCTGAAGTTCATTGGAAGGACTGATGCTGAAGCTGAAGCTCTAATACTTTGGCCACCTGATGTGAAGAGCTTACTGATTGGAAAAGACCCAGATGTTGGGAAGGATTGAAAACAGGAGCAGAAGGGGAAGACAGAGGATGAGATGGTTGGGTAGCATTACCAGCGCAATGGACATGAGATTGCGCGAGCTCTGGGAGGTGGTGAGAGACAGGCAGGCTTGGCATGCTGCAGTCCATGGGGTCACAAAGAGTCAGACATGACTGAGCGATCGAAAACCAACAACAAGCACCGCATGTAAATCCACTGCTACAGAGTGCACGTGTCCTCCCAAATTTACACGTTGAAAACCTAACATCCAAGGTAGGCAGCATATTAAAAAGCAGAGACATTACTTTGCCAACAAAGGTCCGTCTAGTCAAAGCTATGGTTTTTCCAGTGGTCATGTATGGATGTGAGAGTTGGACGATAAAGAAAGCTGAGCACCAAAGAATTGATGCTTTTGAACTGTGGTGTTGGAGAAGACTCTTGAGAGTCCCTTGGACAGCAAGGAGATCNAACCATCCCAGTACAGAAACTTCTGTCCACCTGTGTGGACTCACTCAGCATCAGGATACAAGAGGCAGAGTCCAGAAGTCATATCATAGTACTGGCATGGTTTACAGGTCCCAGCATAAAAGTACGCGAATGGTGAAGGGGATATAAAGTTTGAAATGTACAGAGACAGAATCTAGCCACACCAATGACCAGTGAAAATGAAAGTTCTTTTCTTTCAGAACTATACTCAATAATGAACCATCGATCATATATGTGGATACAACGCCCAGCTCTGGATGGGTCTGGTGGTGAAAGTAAAGTCCAATGCTGTAAAGAACAATGTTGCATAGGAACCTGAAATGTTGTCCATGAATCAAGGTAAATTGGAAGTGGTCAAACAGGAGATGGCAAGAGCGAATATCAGGGTTTTAGGAATCAGTGAGCTAAAATGGACCAAACTGGGCAAATTTAATTCAAATGACCATTATATCTACTACTGTGGGCAAAAATCTCTTAGAAGAAATGGAGTAGCCCTCATAGTCAACAAAAGAGTCTGAAATGAGG
Source organism: Oreotragus oreotragus (assembly GCA_006410675.1). Lineage (NCBI taxonomy): Eukaryota > Metazoa > Chordata > Mammalia > Artiodactyla > Bovidae > Oreotragus > Oreotragus oreotragus. The sequence continues at coordinate 219,966 of SJYX01003428.1, forward strand.
TACTTGTGTGCAATCTCAAAAAAGAATGATCTCTGTTCATGTCCAAGGCAACCCATTCAATATCACAATAATCCAAGTCTATGCCCCAACCACTAATGCCAAAGAACCTGAAGTTGAATGGTTCTATGAAGACTACAAGACCTTCTAGAACTAACACACAAAAAAGAGAAAAGATGTCCTTTTCGTCATAGGGGACTGGAATGCAAAAGTAGGAAATCAACAGATGCCTGGAGTAACAGGCAAATTTGGCCTTGGAGTACAGAATAAATAAGGGCAAAGGCTAACAGAGTTTTACCAAGAAAACGCACTGGTCATCACAAGCACCCTCTTCTAGCAACACAAGAGAAGACTCTACACGCGGACATCACCAGATGGTCAATACTGAAATCAGATTGATTATATTCTTTGCAGCTGAAGATGGAGAAGCTCTATATAGTTAGCAAAAACAAGACTGGGAGCTGACTGTGTCTCAGATTATGAACTTCTTACTAATAAATTCAGACTTAAGTTGAAGAAAGTAGGGAAAACCACTAGGGCATTCAGATATGACGTAAATCAAATCCCTTACAATTATACAGTGGAAGTGACAAGTAAATTCAAGGGATTAGATCTGATAGACAGAGTACCTGAAGAACTATGGATGGCGGTTCATAACATCCCCAAGAAGAAGAAACACAAAAGGCAAAATCGTTGTCTGAGGAGACCTTAGAAATAGCTGAGGAAAGAAGAGAAGCAAAAGGCAAAAGGGAAAAGGAAAGAAATATCCATCTAAAGGTAGAGTTCCACAGAATAGCAAGGAGAGTTAAGAAAGTCTTCCTAAGTGAACAATGCAAAGAAATAGAGGGAAACAATAGAATGGGAAAGACTAGAGATCTCATCAAGAAAATTAGAGATACCAAGGGAATATTTCATGCAAAGACGGGCACAATAAAGGACAGAAACAGTATGGACCTAATAGAAGCAGAAGATATTAAGAAGTGGCAAGAATACACGAAGTACTACACAGAAAAGATCTTAATGATGTAGATAACCACAACAGTGTGATCACTCACCTAGGGCCAGCCATCCTGGACGGTGACGTCAAGTGGGCCTTAGGGAGCGTTACTATGAAGAAAGCTAGTGGAGGTGATAGAATTCCAGTTGAGCTGTTTCAAATCCTAAAAGATGATGGTATTAAAGTGCTGCACTCAATATGCCAGCAAATTTGGAAAACTCAGCAGTGGCCGCAGGACTGGAAAAGGTCAGTTTTCATTCTGATCCCAAAGAAAGGCAATGCCAAAGAAAATCCAAACTACCACATAATTGCACTCATTTCACACACTAGCAAAGTTATGCTCAAAATTCTCCAAAGCTAGGTTTCAACAGTACATGAACCAAGAACTTCTAGATGGTCAAGCTGGATTTAGAAAAGGCAGAGGAACCAGAGATCAAATTGCCAACATCTGTTGGATCATCGGAAGAGCAAGAGCATTCCAGAAAAACATCTGCTTCATTGACTATGCCAAAGCCTTTGACTGTGTGGATCACAACAAACTGTGGAAAATTCTTCGAGATGAGAACACCAGACCACCTTATCTGCCTCCTGAGAAATATGTATGCAAGTCAAGAAGTAACAATTAGAACCTGACATGGGCCAAAAGACTGGCTCCAAATTGAGAAAGGAGTACGTCAAGGCTGTATGTTGTCACCCTGCTTGTTTAACTTCTACGCAGAGTATATTATGAGAAACGCCAGGCTGGATGATGCACAAGTCGGAATCAAGATTGCCAGGAGAAATATCAATAACTTCAGATATGCAGATGACACCACTCTTATGGAAGAAAGTGAAGAGAAACTAAAGAGCCTCTTGATGTGAAAAAACTGGCTAAAATCTCAGCATTCAAAAAACTAAGATCTATGGCATCCAGTTCCATCACTCCATGGCAAATAGATGGGGAAACAATGGAAACAAATAAACAGACTTTATTTTCTTGGGCTCGAATATCACTGCAGATGGTGACTGCAGCCATAAAATTAAGACACTTTCTCCTTGGAAGAAAAGCTATGACCAACCTAGACAGCATATTAAAAAGCAGAGACATTACTTTGCCAACAAAGGTCCATATAATCAAAGCTATGATTTTTCCAGTAGTCATGTATGGATGTGAGAGTTGGACCATAAAGAAGGCTGAGTACCAAAGAATTGATGCTTTTGAATTGTGGTGTTGGAGAAGACTCTTGAAAGTCCCTTGAACAAGGAGATCAAACCAGTCAATCCTAAAGCAAATTAGTCCTGAAGTTCATTGGAAGGACTGATGCTGAAGCTGAAGCTCTAATACTTTGGCCACCTGATGTGAAGAGCTTACTGATTGGAAAAGACCCAGATGTTGGGAAGGATTGAAAACAGGAGCAGAAGGGGAAGACAGAGGATGAGATGGTTGGGTAGCATTACCAGCGCAATGGACATGAGATTGCGCGAGCTCTGGGAGGTGGTGAGAGACAGGCAGGCTTGGCATGCTGCAGTCCATGGGGTCACAAAGAGTCAGACATGACTGAGCGATCGAAAACCAACAACAAGCACCGCATGTAAATCCACTGCTACAGAGTGCACGTGTCCTCCCAAATTTACACGTTGAAAACCTAACATCCAAGGTAGGCAGCATATTAAAAAGCAGAGACATTACTTTGCCAACAAAGGTCCGTCTAGTCAAAGCTATGGTTTTTCCAGTGGTCATGTATGGATGTGAGAGTTGGACGATAAAGAAAGCTGAGCACCAAAGAATTGATGCTTTTGAACTGTGGTGTTGGAGAAGACTCTTGAGAGTCCCTTGGACAGCAAGGAGATCCAACCAGTTCATCCTAAAGGAAACCAGTCCTGAATATTCATTAGAAGGACTGATATTGAAGCTGAAACTTCAATCCTTTGGCCACCTGATTTGAAGAACTGACTCACTGGAAAAGACCCTAATGCTGGGAAAGACTGAAGGTGGGAGAAGGGGATGACAGAGGATGAGATGGTTGGATGGCATCACTAACTCAATGGACATGAGTTTGAGTAAGCTCCAGGAGTTGATGATGGACAGAGAAGCCTGGCATGCTGCAGTCCATGGGGTCACAAAGAGTAGGACATGATTGAGCAACTGAACTGAACATCGAAGGTGATGGTTAGAAGGTTTGGCCTTTGAGAGGTGATTAGATCATGAGAATGGACCCCTCATAAATGAAATCAGTGGTGTCATTGAAGAGACCCCAGAGAGCTCCCTTGTCCATCCTGCCGTGTGAGGTTACAGTGAGAAGACAGGCATTAAGGAAGAAGCAAGCTCTCACCAGACACTGAATCTGCCAGCACCTTGACCCTGAACTTCCCAGCTGGGTACTCTGCTTTGAATTCACTCATCAGTCTTCACCTCAGCGATTTTATCTCCCTTTGTTAAAGACTTCATCCACAGTGCCTCCTGCTTTTGGCTCACTTTTTAATAATCTAGTTGCTGCTCCTGTAATTAGCTGCACGCTGGCCAGTTCTGACAGTGTTTTACCTCGGGTACTCTGTGGACCTCTGGCTTCCTGCCCTTCTGACATCAAGGCTGAGAGAGATGCCTGTGGAAACCCACTGCTACATGCAACCTGGAAGGGTGGGAACTTGCAGCTCCCATGATGGACGGGAATAGAGGCTGGAGGGAAAGAGCTCCCTCTCGTGTTCCACAGGTCTGTGATGCTGAGGTGCAATCTCACAGTGGCTCAGCCATCCTGGTGGGGCTGAGCTCCGGTCTAAGCGCTGACTAACTGGACAGCACGCCTTTCTCTCCTGTTATATCGTCCACAATATCTCACTCGCATGTCCTGTGTTTGCCTTTCCACCTAGTGCAACCCGCTGTCTTTAACTCTGCCTGGAAGCGACAGTTTGGGATAAAGAGTTGAGGAGGAATCCTGGCTCAGAAACCCACACTTAGCACCATTAAATCATGGACATTAGGGCTCCATCTTGGAGCCAAACGATACTTCTGCAGATAAAATACAGAAAAAAAGCAGGGCCGGGAAAGAAAAATTATCAGAATGACTGGTCAATCCCTTCTGTAAAAGGATTTGTTTTCACTAGATATTAAAAAAGTTACCTTCTAGTGTCAATAAGTCAATCCATTTTTTCCCCCATAATTTGGACACAAGTTCCAGTGAGAATACTTTTTTTTCCCCCCAGAAACAAATGACCTCAATCGGAGAATCCTTGTGAGGTGATCTGCCTTTTTACCTGATAAATGGCCTTTCACATAAAGATATTATGGATTCTGCCACCAAGAATATTTTTAAAAAGGAAACTTTCTCACTGTAAAATATCCTGTGAAGCCAGTTATCACAATTTTTATGTGAGCTTTCACAAAACATTGTTTTGGAGTTTATACAGCATGATTTTGTCGAGTCTTTCATTTATTAATTATTCAAAACAGGAGAATTTCACTGATGTTAGTATTATATTTCTAAAACGTATTTTCCCACAGGGATTTCCTAGGAATCAGGAATCATGGAAAAATCTTTAAATATATATATATGAGTTGGGTTTGTGTAGAGAAGAAGGAAAATAGATCCCAGAAATCACAAACACAAGGTTGTCTTATTATCTGAGACATTTCCATTATAAAATGCACGCAGGAGCAAAAGTAACCATGATCTGAAAACATTCACTAAAGCTATTATTCATTTACTTATAAAATTAGCCTCCTCTTAAAAGTCTCTCCCCTAATTAATGTTACATTTGCCAATTACTTTGTCAAAATAATATAAATCTACTGCAAAGTGAAGTTTTAAATCTTGCAAAAGATGCGAGAGTTTGTGAAGTTGATAAAAGCAATGTTGACAATTGTTGGAATCACACACAAAGCTGCTGACAGATAGGAACGGAAGACTTAGAAAATTGAGCATAAGGGGAAAAATCAAGGAGAATGATGATGGAATAGTAAGTCATCAGAAATGTTTGAAAAGTCAATTGATGAAGAGGGCCTTTGGGAAAAAGATTAAGTCCCAAACTATTTTACTATTTTTATGTCTGTAAGAGATATCATAATGTGGTATTATCTATCATAAAATTTGGTAGAAAAATTATGTGAAAAAAATCTATTGCTTTCATTCTTGGTTCCAAAAAGTAATTAACAGTTGTAATTAAAACCTCATATCAAATTTAAAATATGATAAAATAAACCTCTTTTAATAATTTTTAGTTTTGCTTTTCAAACTGAAGTCTCATTCACACCTTACCCACAAACTCCAATAATTTACTCTGGATTTTTTGTTTCTGCCTTGAATGTATTCACTTGAAGAAGCTTTTCTAAATGATGCTGTATATTAAATCAGAGCCATGGGTCAGGCATTTTGGAACTTGGATAACGCTTTTGAGAAACCATCTGCCATTGTATGGTGTTCACTTTGCAGTTGAACACCTAAGAAATTGGATGGCACAGCTGATGGCTGGGGCCATGTCGGGCAGAGGAATGGGCACCAGGTTTGTTGGGGTGTCTCCTCCGACGTGGCACCCAGCACCACAGCTCTCCCTATAATATGCTTATGGCAAATCACCCAAGTGCTCTGCATCTGGGATGCACTATATTTGGCACCAGGTCATGTCTGTGAAGTTTTCAAAGATCATTAAGAAAAAGTGCTATCAAAAATTTAAATATAGTCAGTTTGACTGTGTGGATCACAATCAACTGTGGAAAATTCTGAAAGAGATGGGAATACCAGACCACCTAACCTGCCTCTTGAGAAATCTGTATGCAGGTCAGGAAGCAACAGTTAGAACTGGACATGGAACAACAGACCGGTTCCAAATAGGAAAAGGAGTACATCAAGGCTGTATATTGTCACCCTGCTTATTTAACTTCTATGCAGAGTACATCACGAGAAATGCTGGACTGGAAGAAACACAAGCTGG
>SJYX01003428.1:228225-240631 GCA_006410675.1 Oreotragus oreotragus
AAGCTGAAACTCCAGTACTTTGGCCACCTCATGCAAAGAGCTGACTCATTGGAAAAGACTCTGATGCTGGGAGGGATTGGGGGCAGGAAGAGAAGGGGACGACCATGGACGACATGGCTGGATGGCATCACTGACTCGATGGACGTGAGTCTGAGTGAACTCCGGGAGATGGTGATGGACAGGGAGGCCTGGTGTGCTGTGATTCATGGAGTCACAAAGAGTCGGACACAACTGAGTGACTGAACTGAACTGAACTGAACTGAACCATAGAACCCTTTCCCACAAGTACTGACAAGGTTGTTATCATCTCATCATTTAAGTCTCTCCCCAAATATCGTCTCCTTCAAACTGCCATTTCAGGTTATCTTCAAATATTCTTCCCTACACGAGTTGCACTCTATTTCATTATTCTGTTTTATTTTCTTTGTAAGACCTATCCAAATGCAATCAAAAGAGAACGAAAAACACGCTATGTCTATTTTGCAACTTCTTTCTCTCTTGCCAGCCTCACCACAGGGTCTGTAAACACTTGCTTTCCCAGACTCTTACAGCTTGAACAAATCCCTGTGACTCAGTTCTGTTCAATAAGGGGAAGAGTGCTGCGGGTTCCCGGGAAAGGTATTTAATTTCCTGTTAAAAGGAAAAGTAACACAAAACGAGTTTTCTTGATCTCAGATGAGATTCCTGGAGCTGCGCCATTCATTTAAAAAAACTTGAGGGTAAACAAAGTATGAGAACTAAAAACAATCACATTAAGAACAATCGCTTGAAAAGAGGAAAAGTACTGGATACCTGTTTTGTTGCCTGACCCTACCTGATTGCTGCTTTTTCTCTGAATTCTTTGTTCTATAAACACTGATCATCTTTGCAGTTTAATTCATTGCTCTCTGGGTGTTCTGTTATGTGTGGCCAAAGGTAATTCTCAAAGAAATGTGAAGTGATCTTATTTATTCGTTTACTTACTTGATTCTTGTTTCTAGTCTACTGCTTAAAATGTAAGCTGTGCTAAAATAAAGATCATGTTTACCTCCATGTCCCTGGAGAAGGAAATGGCAACCTAGTCCAGTACTCTTGTCTAGAAAGTTCCATGGATGGAGGAGCCTGGTGGGCTACAGTCCATGGGGTCGCAAAGAGTTGGACACGACTGAGCGACTTCACTTTACTTCCATGTGGGTTCTTCTATTTTTGTAGTAAGATCTGGTGCATGGGTAACATTCAGTGAATGTATGTTGAATCCATGGATGACAAGTGAATGTAAATGATTAACTTAATGCTGCTTTGCATATTCTTGGAGCACAAATGGGGTGATCAGGGTGGATGCTGGACCTGGGATATTATAAGAATCCACTCACTGAGCATGCTGGGAACTCATCTCTTAAAAGTAAAAATCTTAACTTGTCTATTCTAGTAAGTGGTCTCTACATATTTTGGCCAGGAAGAAAGCTATTTTTCCAGACCTATCATTTAAAAAATGTGAGAACTGCCTGAGTTGATCAAAGAGCCCCCATCTATTAAGTTGGAAGTATCATGGATTTTTCTAGCACTTAGGCACGTTAATTTTAGCTATTTCGTATTTCTTCATATTAGTGGAAATTCTTTCATTTAAACTCGTTGTTGTTTAGTCACTAGGTTGTGTCTGACTCTTTGTGACCCTATGAATTATAACCCACTAGGCTCCTCCATTCATGGGATTTCCCAGGCAAGAATATTAGAGTGGGTTGCCATTTCCTTCTCCAGGGGATCTTCCCTACCCAGGGATCAAACTCACATCTCCTGCACTGGTAGGCAGATTCTTTACTGCTGAACCAGCTGAGAAGCCCTTTCACTTAGACTAATGCTGTTCAATAGAAACATTATGTGAGTCATATATATAATTTTACATTTAAAAAATGAAAAGAGGGAGCTTTGTACTATATTTTATTTAACCCCATATATTCAAAATATCATTTTATCATGTTTTATTGGTAAACCTGTGATCAACAGAAAATCATTCAAATTGCTGTATAACCCAGGAAGTTCTGTGCAGTACTCTGTGAAGGCCTAGAAAGGAAGGATTAGGGGGTTGGAGGAAGACTCAAGAGGGAGGGAAATATATGCATACTTAAGTCTGATTCATGTTGTTTAATGGCAGAAACCAACACAATACTGTAAAGCAATTATCCTCCAGGTAAAAATAATTTTTTTTTAAGAAAGGATATTTAACAATGTTTGGACTTGGTGATTTAGCGTGTATTTTGCATTGACAGTACAACTCAGGTTGAACTAGTCACATTTCAAGTCACAGATAGCTAGTGGCTTCCATATTGAACAACGCTGATTAAGATGATTTCACTCCACAAAGGAAGGCTCATTCTATTAAGCCTTCCTGACACACTTTTAGGTTAAACAAGCATATAAATGTGGTTGGCCTTGTGTTAAGTACTAACAGCACACCATGGCTAAGCCATCCTTACTTCCCCCTACCCTCGCCCCTAAAGGGGTGCACTGCATTGACAAATGAATCACCAAAAAGGTTGTTAGAAAGATCACATATAGGAGTGTAAAGGACATATGCATGGGGCACTAGAGGAGCACTTGGGTGGGGCGGGGGGCTCTAGTTAAGAGGGAGGTGGTTAGGACAGGCTCTTGGAGGCTGAGATGCCGATACTGACCCTTAGGACTGAGCAGAGCTTATCTTGCTTAAGGAAAAGGATTCCAGGCCAGGCATCACCACTGAGATTCAAATAAAGAGCAGATTCTAAACATTGAGAGGAATGTTGAGAGGTAAAGAGTGGCTGGAGAGACAGACAGAGGCCAGGTCTTGGGAGACTTCGGCTAGCTGGACATTCATCCCACAAAATATTTCCCTGCCTCCTGCTTCCGTCTTCCATGTTATTACACAGAGTGCTCCTAACTCCTGTTTCACTGGACAAGGCTCCCCTTCTCAAGACTCACTACCCCACCCCTTCTCCCCTCCCTGCTACTGGTCCTGTAAAAAATGTGAACCCTGGCCCTTAACTTGTTATCATTTTCACTGTTTTAGTTGACCGTCCTTCCTCTCAACATTTTCTATGTTTCTGGCTGTTTCTGTGATGACAGATTTAAATCTCTATATTCAACCCTGACCCTTTGTCTGAAACATCAGACATGGAGAAAATATAATTAAAAACAAAATCTTTTTCTAACCCAGAAAACTTCTTTGCAAAGGCGGAAGACAAAGAAACAAATTTTCTTATTGACTAAGCATTAAACCTTGAATGTGATATGTGTTATAAGCAATCACCTAAGAGATGGCAGAGACAAAAATACATATCACCCTTTTCTTGTTTTCCCTTTACAAAATTTTATTGGAGTATAGTTGATTTACAGNTTCTTTGCAAAGGCGGAAGACAAAGAAACAAATTTTCTTACTGACTAAGCATTAAACCTTGAATGTGATATGTGTTATAGGCAATCACCTAAGAGATGGCAGAGACAAAAATACATATCACCCTTTTCTTGTTTTCCCTTTACAAAATTTTATTGGAGTATAGTTGATTTACAGTGTTGTGTTACTTTCAGGTATACAGCAAAGTGGTTTAGTTACACGCACACACATGTATGTGTATATATATAAACATATTCCTTTTCCGATTTTTTTCTGTTATAGGTTGCAGGTTATTACTAGATATTGAATATAGTTTCCTGGGCTATACAATAGATCCTTCTTGGTTATCTATTCCATACACAGTATGTGCTTCTGTTAATCCCAAGCTCCCAATTCATCCCCCTCCATTTCTTTTTTGATAATCATAAATTTGATAAATCTCACCCTATAATATAGCCAAGCAGATACAACCCACCACATACATACTCTTAAGATAATCTGTAACCAGTTCTCAAGTAAGAGGACTTGAGATTCACCTGTCACACAAAATTCATCCTAACTTCACCAGGGTATTGGGGTGACCCTCGTGTGAGCTAGTTAGCATGAACCATCTCTCTCAGTGATAGGATGCAGTTTTGCAGCTCAGAGCAAGTCAGAGCTCACCAAGTTGCAAGTTAGCCTCCTACCTTCCCAGTAGAAACTAGGGAGTGGGATGCTGCCCCACTTCATGTTTGCATTTCAGAAACTTGCAGGTTCACGGGAAGGACATTAGGGGGTCATAAAGATGACAACAGATGTACATCATTTTCAAAAGAATTTATATACTTTTGGACAGATGAGAAAGTACTTACAAGTTTTCTAAGGTAAATGAGAATTAAGTTTCAAATTTTTAATCTGTATTTGTCCTTACACATGCTTCCTCCATGGTAGCACTCTTTGGTTATTTCACCATCTATCTCCTCAAATTAAAAATATGCATTTTTTAATTTTTATTTTTTCTGATTTCATTTTTTTTAATTGAAGGGTAATTGCTTATAAAATTTTATTGTTTTCTGCCAAATATCAACATGAATCATCCATGGGTATACACATATACCCTTCCTCTTGATATTTTTATTTCTAAATCAGGTTTAATTTCATATCTCCTGTCCAAACTGATGTCTTCATTTGTGCCAATGCTTTTTCTAATTTCTCAGTACCCAACTTTCTTTCAATCTGCCACTAAATTGTCAGCTGTCCTCTCCAATTTTCTCACTTTTTTTATTACTACAGCCCCCTCCCCACTTCACATCTAGACTATGGCCTGGGTGTTTCACTTACATTTCATTTTACTCTCTACACTTCTGCTCCCCAAACTCATCTTCACAATCATCTAGCCTTTCTTGTTCAAAGTCTGCCATTGTTTTTTTTTTTTTTTTAAATCGGTGCAAGACTCACAACTTTATTTTCAAAATCAGCTTATACACCCCAAGTTGTACATAAAGAAATAATGGAATATGCAGAGTTATGCAGGGGCAGCAGTCCTGACCCTCATTGAGACCAGGCTTTCTTTTTGCATACCTTCCTGTATACAAAAGGTCTCAGGTGGTTTACATTATCTTCTGGCCAAGAGGCCTGTTAACATTTTTATGGCTCTCTTCCTAGATAAATGTCTATCAACCAGAAAAACTCTTTTTCCCTAGAAATGTTTTTTCTTTACTCTGCATCACCCTCAAAGTACTAAATAAAGTTATATTCCTGTAGAACAAAGGTGCAGTGGGTTCACTGCTTTGATGTTATCTTATGTTATGTTATCTTCAGCTAACTTGCTCTTTCTGTATATTTCACTCCAAATTAAGTCCTCAGCTCAAGTTTAGGTCTTCCCTTCTGCTGGTCAAACACACTGAGCTTGTGAACTTCAGGTTTTTAATCCAAACACATTCCATTTCCTTATTTTCTTTTCACTTCTCTAAACACCCACTCTATCTATGCAGCACTGCTATGGCAGCATTTATCCTGATTTATTCTAATTAACCTGCTTATATTTTCCACTTCTACTCATGTTCCATGCAACGTGATGCCTGAGACATCACTCCACTGTCTCGGGTCCATCTGGGTTCTACAAAGCTCTCTACAAAGCTTAACTCATTTTATAACCTCTAGAAGAAGACTAGAAAAATAAGTATTCTGCATTTTAGTGTGCTCTGTTTCCATATCAACCTAATACAAACACTCTTTCCAAAGCTCTATATTTATAAATAATATACATCATGGACAGTTTGAGTTCACAAAATTGAATGGCTATTTTTATGGAATTGCCTCCATTAACTATCTAATAAATCACTTATAATCCTGATATGCCTATATAAAATTATATTCTTGATTTTAGTATTTACAACAGGCAAAAAACTCTTCATTAACTCTGCAAACAGTTACTTAGCCTAGTAAATAGTAAAAACAAATTCCCTTCCTGGACTTTGCGATTTAACCTAAAATACTGAACTTAATTCTTTGGAAACCCATATAAAGAAAGTATTTCTTCTTTCTATAATGCACTGAGAATGTAAAATACTCTTCAGTTTATATAGAGGAGCATAGTGTCTTGAATATTCATGCAGTTTAAGTAAAATAACAAGTAAATGAATGTTTTAGCTTAAATCACATTGCTGCTGAGTCGCTTCAGTCATGTCCAACTCTGTGTAACCCCACAGCTGGCAGCCCACCAGGCTCCCCCGTCCCTGGGATTCTCCAGGCAAGAACACGGGAACGGTTTGCCATTTCCTTCTCCAATGCAGGAAAGTGAAAAGTGAAAGTGAAGTCACTCAGTTGTGTCCGACCCTCAGCGACCCCATGGACTGCAGCCTTCCAGGCTCCTCCGTCCATGGGATTTTCCAGGCAAGAGTACTGGCGTGGGGTGCCATTGCCTTCTCCATTAAATCACATTAAGATACCATATACAGAAAAGGCAAGGGGCATGTATCAATATTACTCTTCTGGTTGGCCTTTGTGGAGAAGGAAATGGCAATCCACTCGAGTGTTCTTGCCTGGAGAATCCCAGGGATGGGGGAGCCTGGTGGGCTGCCATCTGTGGGGTCAGACAGAGTTGGACATGACTGAAGCAACTTAACAGCAGCAGCAGCAGCAATTATCTTTTGACTAGTAAAGTATTTGGTATAAAATGTGTTAAATTATTTTCTTTTTGAAACAGTAAAAACTGATCGATTTTTAAGATTCAGCTCCTCAACACAGACCTCCCTTTACCAACCATTCAAACCAATAACCATCTCTTCTTAATACCATAAGATTTATATTTGGCATTTGCTATCATTCTGTATTATGGAGGTGCTAAATCAATGAATGGCAAAATAAGTGCAGAAATTCCCCATTTAAAAAACTAAACACAATCCTGGTCTATTTTTCACTCTGATTATGGCAGTTCAAGGTTTTAAAGCCAAGCCAACTTTCAATGTCAAAGGAATAAGATGACTTGTCATATTCTAAACTGCCTATGAGTCCAGCTGCTTCAAGCAGCTGTTAAGAGAAGCTTCAGAAAGGTTCATTTCTGACAGATTTGTGTGAATTTCTTCCTCGGGAATTGAAAATGCTCCAGTCAAGACCAGATTCATGTTGATGTATGGCAAAACCAATACAATATTGTAAAGTAATTAACCTCCCATTAAAATAAATAAATTTATATTAAAAATAAAAATATAATAAAAATGTAAAAAAATAATAAAAGGTAGCTGAATAAATGTCAAAGATCAGCCTTGGAGAAACGAGAAAGCAAGAGAGGTCTGAACTGCTCCTGTCAGTCTGCAGTGCGTTTCATTTGATAATCACTGTGGCTGCCTTGTGGAGATGCTTATCTTACCCTTCCCATGGAGATACATCCCACAAGCAAACAATTATGAGGAGAGCAAGTGGGTTTAGACAGCACAGGAAATTCTACGCCAACAGCCCCCAGAGAGGGCATGGTTCTGTAAGAACATGTTCAATTTGTTTCTTGTTTGATCTGAGTATATTCTTTGTCTTAGGGATATAAAAATAATTGAATATCAGAAGCACTTTCCAATGTAAGGAAACAACATTTTAAAAAGATACAAGATAAGCCATATACAGCACTCACTTATGTTTTTGAAACTTGTAATAAATATTGCTGAAAGGAAGATAACTCACTAGGATGTAAAACTGCAGAGTAAATTTTTCAATAGCTTTGAATGGATTCAATGCCAGTTATAAGCTGAAGCAAAGCCTTCCCCATGAGCACAGGAAAATATTCATTTAATCTGAATCACTCAAGACCACCTTCAACATTTTAAAAAGATACAAAATAAGCCATATACAGCACTCACTTATGTTTTTGAAACTTGTAATAAATATTGCTGAAAGGAAGATAACTCACTAGGATGTAAAACTGCAGAGTAAATTTTTCAATAGCTTTGAATGGATTCAATGCCAGTTATAAGCTGAAGCAAAGCCTTCCCCATGAGCACAGGAAAATATTCATTTAATCTGAATCACTCAAGACCACCTGTCAGGGATGCCATAAAGAGACTCATTTGAATAATAATGCACAGAAAAGCCATGGAAGGTAATCAACATGTATATTTTGGAAAACTAGAGTGAATTTAAATCTCTTATAATTTTACAAGAAAACAGCAATGACTTGAAGTGTCTAGGCAAAATGGCATTACCCATCAAAGTGCTTGAGAGCTTTTAAACATTCACACTTTGTGCCAGAGTTCAGCTCAATGATGTAAAAAATATATAATATTTATTGCTTCTTTTATATATTGAGGGCCAGTCATGCTGGTCAGTGGGGAAATAAAACATAGGTAACATATCATCATACAGTAGGAAGAGGGAACAAGAACTAGGAAGATTTGAAACACCACATGATGATTTATGGAATATGAAATGACCCATGAATGCATTGGGGCGGATTCTGTGTTCTTTGAGAAACAAGAGTACAGATGGGGACTTCCCTGATGGTTCAGTGATTAGGACTTAGCCTTCCAATGCAGGGGCTTCCCCGATAGCTCAGTTGGTAAAGAATCCACCTAAGAACTAGTAAGATTTGAAACACCACATGATGATTTATGGAATATGAAATGACCCATGAATGCATTGGGGCGGATTCTGTGTTCTTTGAGAAACAAGAGTACAGATGGGGACTTCCCTGATGGTTCAGTGATTAGGACTTAGCCTTCCAATGCAGGGGCTTCCCCGATAGCTCAGTTGGTAAAGAATCCACCTGCAGTGCTGGAGACCCGGGTTCGATTCCTAGGTCAGGAAGATCCACTGGAGAAGGGATAGGTTACATACTCCAGTATTCTTGGGCTTCCCTTATGGCTCAGCTGATAAAGAATCTGCCTGCAATGCAGGAGGCCTGGGTTCGATCCCTGAGTTGGGAAGATCCCCTGGAGAAGGGAAAGGCTACCCACCTGAGTATTCTGGCCTGGAGAATTCCATGGGGTTGCAAAGAGTCGGACATGACTGAGTGACTCTCACTTTCACTTTCCATTGCAGAGGGTGTAGATTCAGTCCTTTGTTGGCAAGATAAGATCCCACATACCTCACAGCCAGACAAATCAAAACATAATACAGAAGCAATGTTGTAACAAGTCCAATAAAGATTATAGTAATGGCCCACATCCAAAATAAAAAAAAATCTTTAAAAAGAAAACAGATGGCATTTGACCTAGTTAAGCCTTATAGAGTGACTAAGATTTTGAGAGATGAAGAAATGAGATAACTATTCCAGGGAGAGATAACATAGGACAAAAAGCACAGAGCACTGAAGTACGTGAATCAGGAAGATGTGTTTTTGGTAAATGACAGGAGCAGAGAGAAGTAAGAATAGTGCTGGGAGGCGAGGCTGAAAGGCAGTTTGGGGCCGACTGATCATTGAAATTTAATTAAGCAATTGTCAGCCAAGGCAGGAGGTGTGGAGTAGAAATATAGTTTGAATGTGGTTAGGTCCCCCTGATTGGCAGGTACAGATGATATTCTATTAGCATCAAAACTCAAACTTAGGTCTCTGGCATCTCTTCTTGAGTAACTCCAGGATTATCATCCTACTTGGTCTGTAAACAGTTCTGGAGTCCAGAGGACGTGTCCAGAAAACTGGACAGCTACAGGTAAAACACTAAGATTAGAATGTTTCTTTATACCATGTACAAAAATAAATGCAAAATGGGTTAAAGACTTAAGTCCTTATAATCAGAGTGGGATTTTGACCAAGCCATTCTTGTCTTAAATGATATACTATGTATTATGAAAAGGATTTAACTGCATCGTATTTAGAAACTGAGATTAACCCAGAGGAATGGTATGGGGAGGGAGGTGGGAGGGGGGTTCAGGAGTGAGAACTTATGTACACCCGTGGTGGATTCATGTTGATGTATGGCAAAACCAATAAAGTATTGTAAAGTAAAAAATATTTTAAAAATTAATAAATAAATAAATAAAAACAGAAAAAAATGAATGATCATGAATTTTGATCATGAATGATCAAAAATTCAACCAATAATTTTAACAACTTTGGAAAAGATAAGTTTCCTCGGGATTTTGCCTCTATCTCTGGATGGAACATTAAGCCCTCAGACTCATGTCTAAAACAAAGCCAGGTTCTGAGGCAGGGATCAGCACCAGACTTTTCCACAAAGGGCCAGTAAGCAAGTAGTTTTAGATTTTATGGGCCACAGAGTCTCTATCACAACTAGCCAGTGTTGCTGTTGAGGGTAAAAATAGCCATAAACAGTACATTACTTTGCTTAGAGGCTTTCCAGTTGATTGTGAAACATTTTTAAAGGAATCCAACAGCTCTATTTTCCTTTTTGTATCCTTATAATTCACGGTTGCATTTTTCACTACTTCGCTGAAGCTCTGGATCATAAAGGGAAACAGAATCTTCTTTAATGGAAACCACAAGTGTGCCAAGAATTATGGAGTCACTGAACTTCTGGGAATCCATCAATCTGTGGTTATTCTTAAGGCCACCTTGGATATGTCACCCATATCTTTCTAAAGACCATTAACGATCGCAGGAAATTGAGGTCGCTACAAATGAATGAAAAGGCCACAGAGAACTAGAAACAGAGTGGTGAGAGTTACTGCCTGCCTCCCAGATAGAGTCACCTCTTCACAGACCCTGCCTAGACTTCTCTGATGTCAGACACTAAGGTCTCTGTAAATAGAGTCCTGGAAATGAACTAATATTCTTTAAGAAATGTTTAGTTCAGAGGAAAATTGGGATGTAGATATTGTACATGTACTTGAAGTCGGAGGCTGCTTTTTAGTTTTTAGACTCTCTTTGAAAATTAAAGGGTAGCTGATTTACAGTTCAGTTCAGTTGCTCAGTCATGTCTAACTCTTTGTGAGCCCATGGACTGCAGCAAACCAGGCTTCCCTGTCTGTCACCAACTCCCAGAGCCTACTCAAACTCATGTCCATTGCGATGCTGATGCCACACAGACTTGTCATTCTCTACCGTCCCTTCTTCTTCTGCCTTCAAATCTTCCCCAGCCTCAGGGTCTTCTCAAATGAGTTGGTTGTTCACGTTAGATGATCAAGTATTGGAGTTCTAGCTTCAGCATCAGTCCTTCCAACGAATATTCAGGACTGATTTCCTTTAGGATGGACTGGTTGGGTCTCCTTGCAGTCCAAGGGACTCTCCAGAGTCTTCTCCAACACCACAGTTTAAAAGCATCATTTATTGAGTGCTCAGCTTTCTTTATAGTCCAACTCTCACATCCATACATGACTCCTGGAAAAACCATAGCTTTGACTTGCGGACCTTTGTTGGTAAAGTAATGTCTCTGCTTTTTAATATGCTGTCTAGGTTGGTCATAGCTTTTCTTCAAGGAGCAAGTGTCTTTTAATTTCATGACTGCAGTCCGCATCTGCAGTGATTTTGGAGTCCCCAAAATAAAGTCTGTCGCTATTTCCACTGTTTCTCCATTTCCCATGAAATGATGGGACCAGATGCCATGATCTTAGTTTTCTGAATGTTGAGTTTTAAGCCAACTTTTTCACTCTCTTCTTTCACTTTCATTAAGAGGCACTTTAGTTCTTCTTCAATTTCTGCCATAAGGGTGATGTCATCTGCATATCTGAGCTTATTGATATTTCTCCTGGCAATCTTGATTCCAGCTTGTCCTTCATCCAGCCCAGCATTTCACATGATGTACTCTGCATATGAGTTAAATAAGCAGGGTGACAATATACAGCCTGGAAAACTCAGCAGTGGCCAGAGGAGTGGAAAAAGTCAGTTTTCATTCCAATCCCAAAGAAAGGCAATGCCAAAGAATGCTCAAACTATCACACAATTGCACTCATCTCACATGCTAATAAAGTAATGCTCAAAATTCTTCAAGCCAGGCTTCAGCAATACATGAACCATGAACTTCCTGATGTTCAAGCTGGTTTTAGAAAAGGCAGAGAAACCAGAGATCAAATTGCCAACATCCTCTGGATCATCAAAAAATCAAGAGAGTTCCATAAAAACATCGATTTCTGCTTTATTGACTATGCCAAAGACTTTAACTGTCTGGATCACAGTAAACTGTGGAAAATTCTGAAAGAGATGGGAATACCAGACCATCTGACCTGCCTCTTGAGAAAACTGTATGCAGGTCAGGAAGCAGCAGTTAGAACTGGACTTGGAACAACAGCCTGGTTCCAAATAGGAAAAGGAGTACGTCAAGGCTGTATATTGTCACTCTGCTTATTTAACTTCTATTCAGAGTACATCATGAGAAATGCTGGACTGGAAGAAATACAAGCTGAAATCAAGATTGCCGGGAGAAATATCAATAACCTCAGATATGGAGATGACACTACCCTTATGGCAGAAAGTGAAGAGGGACTAAAAAGCCTCTTGATGAAAGTGAAGGAGGAGAGTGAAAAGTTGGCTTAAAGCTCAACATTCAGAAAACAAAGATCATGGCATCCAGTCCCATCACTTCATGGGAAATAGATGGGGAAACAGTGTCAGACTTTACTTTTTTGGGCTCCAAAATCACTGCAGATGGTGACTGCAGCCATGAAATTAGAAGATGCTTACTCCTTGTAATAAAA
>SJYX01003428.1:248035-268933 GCA_006410675.1 Oreotragus oreotragus
TCCCTCCCCCTACCATCCCTCTGTGTCTTTTGATTACCTTACTTTGATCTCATTTACTTATAGTTAGATTGATATTAACATTTGGAGCATTTATCTTGAATACAGCTTCAACCTTTTTCTTTGTCCACAGACAATAGCATTGACTGATGATACAAATTTATCCGGCATACTAACTGCTATCCTAATTTGGCATTTCCACCCAACTTCAATTACACAGGTTTAGACACTATCTATTAATTTATGATCTTAAAATAACAATGTTGCAGTCATGGTTGATTTGGACAATATGAGATATAGAGACATTTTGGAATGAGTACTTTTTTCTAATTCAGGGTTTTTATTCTATATCTTCTGAGGAGGTATTTATTCATATGTTTAATCAATTATAATGCTATCTTATTCTGTTGATTTTGTTCTTGCCTTGTGTTCTTTAATATCAGAAACTTTTTCATTTAGTGGTGTTACATTTTAAATTAAACTTATTCAGGGGGAATTAGTTTTCATGTCAAATAAACTCTTTTTTTTTTTTTTTAATGTTTTTGTTCTCCTGCAGTCAGATACTCTGAATACTAATACCATTCTATTGGAAAAACTCTGTGAATGTTTAATGGATGCTTTTTACTTCCTATAAACAAAATGGCATGGTGTTGATTCACTAAATGGTTACATGCATATATCCATAAAAGTTGAATTTTTAGAAGAATTTTGATTAGAAATGTCAGAGTTCTTTCAAACTGGGAGTTCCTTATTCTCACTTCGTATTTGACTATTGCATTATTGATTTGCAGAAAGTTTTCACTTTTGACTCAGTTTCAAAGGATGTGTCAACAAAATAAGGCACTTGTTATATACAAATAAATAATACCAATATTTATTAGAGAATTATCTAGCTTGCTTTTAATGTACTAACATTAAAACAGAAGAGGAAGAGAAAGAGCAGAGGACACATCACCAAATTGAGTTTTGACCATCATCAAGACTTAAACAGCGCTGGAAAGTCCCGTGTAACAGTACATCTGGAGTTCCAACTGGGAAAAGATCTCAGCCAGCACCTCTGCTCAGGGGCTCCCACTTATAATTTCAGGACCCAGACTGATATCCTCATCACTGAGGATATCGATGATCCAGTGGATGATTGGATAGCCTCATCAAGCTATGAGCAAATTTCAGCTCTGGTTTCATGTTAATGCTGTTAATTTTGTCATGTAAACCTTGGAATGTTGCTAAGCCTGGGGCTTAGTTGGCCAGATCTCCTCCAGAGGCTCAAAAATCTCAAGATTCATCCCCTGTCTTATCTATGGTGCAGCAAGGCTTGCACTCACAGTCAGGGCAGAGTCCAGACAGGTTAGAAGCAAGGTCAGAGGCTTGCTCTGCTTTGTCTCTGAAGCCTAAACAAGACTGTCTAATTTCCCTTTGTTGTTGCTCAGTCATGTTCAACTCTTTGCAACTCTTTCCAGACTTCCCTGTCCTTCACCATCTCCCAGAGTTTGTTCAAACTCATGTCCACTGAATTGGTGATGCCACCTATTTCATCTTCTGTCATCCCCTTCTCCTCCTGCCTTCAATCTTTCCCAACATCAGGGGTCTTTGCCAGTGAGTTGGCTCTTCACACCAGGTGGCCAAAGTATCGGGGCTTCAGCTTCAATATCAGTCCTTCCAATTAATATTCAGGGTTGATTTTCTTTAGGATTTAATTTCCTTAATATGGATGAAATATATTTCCAACAGAACATTGCTCAGAGCCATTAGCCATCCCCAGGGACCTACCATATCGATATGAGAATGTCTTCCAACCTTTTAAATTTTATCCTAGGAAAACTGAGTCATGGCAATGTTGAATAAGTTGGCCAAATGCTACCATTAGTTGGCATCAGAATCAGACTTAGGATCTAGATCTCCTTCAACTCCTTTTGTGCTTTTGCTTATCCCTTATTTTGCCAAACATTAAGGCTCCAGTCTACACCCAGTTGTTAGAAGGTGCTTTGTGTGTTGGGAAAGAAGCAAAGTATGAAGTATTAATATTGCCTTATTAATAGAGGAATTATGGTTATAAAAAGAGGATTGTTCATTAAGGACCAACCCAACAGTTCTCTTGCTATATACCAACTTCAGCTAAGCTGTTTCTCTCAGATAGAAAGCAGAAGCAGTGTGATGGAATGCTGTGGCTGAGTTAGTAGATGCCCATGTGGCCATGGGAAGTCCATGTACCAGTGGACTTGAATCTCAGACTGGGATGCTTGACTCGGCACTCCTTGATAAGAGA
Source organism: Oreotragus oreotragus (assembly GCA_006410675.1). Lineage (NCBI taxonomy): Eukaryota > Metazoa > Chordata > Mammalia > Artiodactyla > Bovidae > Oreotragus > Oreotragus oreotragus. The sequence continues at coordinate 250,299 of SJYX01003428.1, forward strand.
CGAGAATTAACCTTGACTAATTTAGATAAGCAGGTTTCCCAGGTGCACTAGTGGTAAAGAGCCAGCCTGCCTTAAGAGATGTGGTTTTGATGCTGGGTGGGGAAGATCCCTTATGACTATCCCTTATGATTATACAGTGGAAGTGAGAAATAGATTTAAGGGACTAGATCTGATAGATAGAATGCCTGATGAACTATGGACTGAAGTTCGTGACATTGTACAGGAGACAGGGATCAAGACCATCCCCATGGAAAAGAAATGCAAAAAAGCAAAATGGCTGTTTGGGGAGGCCTTATAAACAGCTGTGAAAAGAAAAGAAGTGAAAAGCAAAGGAGAAAAGGAAAGATATAAGAATCTGAATGCAGAGTTCCAAAGAATAGCAAGAAGAGATAAGAGAGCCTTCCTCAGCAATCAATGCAAAGAAATAAAGGAAAAGAACAGAATGGGAAAGACTAGGGATCTTTTTAAGAAAATTAGAGATACCAAGGGAACATTTCATGCAAAGATGGGCTCGATAAAGGACAGAAATGGTATGGACCTAACAGAAGCAGAAGATATTAAGAAGAGGTGGCAAGAATACACAGAAGAACTGTACATTTAAACTCCAGGATTTATCTAGAATTTCAAAATTCATGTTTAGAAAAAACAAACCACAAAAAATATGGTTTTGAAGTCGATCTACCCTTTATTTACTCTTGGGATCTAAATGTGTTCATCACAAGCCATAGGAGTTAGCGGTAAAGCATAAACACAGGACACTTCAAAAACAATTAGTTCCCTCCCAGCAATATTAATCTCTGTGAGCAAGGTATAATGATTACATGCACAGAATTAACTGACCTAGAAACTGTGTCTTCTAGGTCATTTGTGGGAAGCAGTGACAGTTTTTCTGATATCAAAATAAAAGTCAAGTAGTGATCCCATTATAAAAGAGCGATCGATGATTCTCAGAGTCCTCTTGGGTTTTAGGAAGGTAGACACACATACTGCATGGTAGCTGAAGAGCTGGACTACAATCTTGGTTGCCTGACTAACCCTTAACTAACACTTCCACTTGTTAGAACAAAGATAATGACTGAAAGAATCATGTTTAGACACCTGCTAAGAGATAGTAAGAAACCAGCATTTGAATGTCCTCTTAGACATTATGAGCTGCTTTGACATATATGATCTCATTTGAACTGCCTTCTGAGCAATTGGAATAAAACTGAGGACATGATGCTTTATGGAGGTGAGATCACTTTTCCAATGTCACATGGATAGTGTGGAAACATCAATATTCCTGACCTGTGACTGAAAATTCCATGTTTCTTCTGATAACCTCTGCTTCCTAAAGTGAGTGCACACTCAGCAGGGATCATTGATATTCTCTTGACCCAGCTACTAAAATAGTTTCTATAATCCGTTGCTTGCTGCAGCTTCCCTGTAATCTGCATATTTTAGCTAATCACATTTTAAATAGACTATGCATTGATTTGTGCATAAGCAAACATAATCTTAAACATTTTTCTTCACTTCAGCACCCTAGTCATTCTGTGTCTTTTTTTTTTTTCTTTTTAAAGTAATTTTTATTTATTTATTTTTTTGGTTTTCTGAATACGTATTTTTTAATTATAAATTTATTTATTTTAATTGGAGGCTAATTACTTTACAATATTGTGTTGGCTTTGCCATACATCAACATGAATCCACCACTGTTATACANCCTTGGACTGCAAGGAGATCCAACCAGTCCATTTTGAAGGAGATCAACCCTGGGATTTCTTTGGAAGGAATGATGCTAAAGCTGAAACTCCAGTATTTTGGCCACCTCATGGGAAGTGTTGACTCGTTGGAAAAGACTCTGATGTTGGGAGCAATTGGGGGCAGGAGGAGAAGGGGACAACAGAGGATGAGATGGTTGGATGGCATCACCAACTTGATGGACATGAGTCTGAGTGAGCTCCGGAAGTTGGTGATGGACAGGGAGGCCTGGCGTGCTGCGATTCATAGGGTCACAAAGAGTCAGACACAACTGAGTGACTGAACTGAACTGAACTGGGGAAGATCCCTTGGAGGAAAGCATGACAACCCACTCCAATATTCTTGCTGGAGAATCCCACGGACAGTGGAGCCTGGTGCACTACAGTCCATGGGGTGGCAAAGAATCAGACAGGACTGAACTGATTTAGCACCCATGGATGCACAACTTAGATCAATGCATCTTAGCAGAAGCAAAAGAACTCTCAGGAGGCATTTAAAAAATCTGAAGCAGCTTTTAAAAAGCTGTTCTAATGGTTAGGGAGAATGAAAGGTATATAGTGGATGAAAGTAGGGAGAGTGGAAGATACCAGGAGTCACACAGAGAATGTGCTGCCCTGTGCTTAGTTGCTCTGTCATGAGCAACTCTTTGAAACCCCATGGACTGTAGCATCTGTAAACAATGAGAGCTTTACTTCTTCCTTTCTAATCTGGATTCCTTTTATTTTGTTTTCTTCTCTGATTGCTGTATCTAGGACTTCCAGAACTATGTTGAGTAATAGTGGTGAAAGTGGACACCCTTGTCTTGTTCCTGATCTTAGGGAGAATGCTTTCAGATTTTCACTACTGAGAATAATGTTCGCTGTTAGTTTTCTATATATGGCCTTTATGATGTTGAAGAAGTTTCTACATCCATCTTTTGAAGAGTTTTAATCATAAATGAGTGCTGATTTTGTCAAAGGCTTTTGCTACATCTATTGAGATCATATGGTTTTTATCTTTAAATTTGTTAATGTGATGTATCACATTGATTGATTTGCATATATTGAAGAATCCTCGCATCCCTGGAATAAACCCAACTTGATCATGGTGTGTGAGCCTTTTGATGTGTTGCTGCATTCTGTTTGCTAAAATTTTGTTGAGGATTTTTACATCTATATTCATCAGTGATGTTGGCCTGTAGTTTTCTTTTTGTGTGTGTGTTGTCTTTGTCTGGTTTTGGTATCAGGGTGATGGTGGCATTGTAGAATAATTTGGGAAGTGTTCCTTCCTCTGTGATTTTTTGAAATACTTTTAGAAGGATAGGCATTAGCTCTTCTCTAAATGTTCGATAGAATTCTCCTGTGAAGCCATCTGGTCCTGCACTTTTGTTTTTTGGGAGATTTTTGGTCACAGCTTCATTTTCAGTGCTTGTAATTAGATTGTTCATAATTTCTATTTCTTCCTGATTCAGTTTTGGAAGACTGAACTTTTCTAAGAATCTGTCCATTTCTTGCAGGTGTCCATTTTATTGCCATAGAGTTGTTCATAATAGTTTCTTATAATCCTTTGTATTTCTGCACTGTCTCTTGTAACCTCTCCTTTTTCATTTCTAATTTTGTTGATTTGATTCTTCTCTCTTTTTCTCTTGACATGTCTGGTGTAAGGTTTGTCAATTTTATCTTCTCAAAGAACCAGCTTTTAGCTTCATTGAGCTTTACTATTGTTTTTTTAACTTCTTTTTCACTGATTTCTGCTCAGATGTTTATGATTTCTTTCCTTCTACTAATTTTGTGGTTTATTTGTTCTTCTTTTTCCAGTTATTTTTGGTGTAAAGTTAGGTTGTCTAGTCGATGTTTTTCTTGTTTCTTGAGGTAGGATTGTATCGCTATAAACTTCCCTCTTAGAACTGCTTTTGCTGCATCCCATAGGTTTTGAGTGGTCCTGTTTTCATTGTCACTTATTTCTAGAAATGTTTTAATTTTCCTTTTGATTCCTTCAGTAACCTGTTGGTTATTTAGAAACGTATTGTTTAATCTCCATGTATTTGTGCTTGACAGTTTTTTTCTAGTAATTTATGTCTAGTCTCATAGTGTTGTGGTTGAAGAAGATGCTTGATATGATGTCAATTTTCTTAAAATTTACTGAGGTTTGATTTGTGACCCAAGATGTGGTCTATCCTGGAGAATGTTCCATGTGCACTTGAGAAGAAGGTGTAGTCTTCTGCATTTGGATGGAATGTCCTGAAGATATCAATGAGATCCATCTCATGTAAAGTATCATTTAAGACATCTTCTTATTAATTTTCTGTTTTGATGATCTGTCCATTGGTGTAAGGTGTTAAAGTCTCCTACTATTATTTTGTCACTGTCAATTTCTCCTTTTGTGTCTGCTAGTATTTGTCTTATGTGTTGAGGGGCTCTTGCGTTGGATGCATAGATTTTTACAATTGTTATGTCTTCTTCAATTGATCCCTTGATCATTATGTAGTATCCTTACTTATCTCTTGTAATATTCTTTATTTTAAAGTCTATTTTGTCTGATATGAGGATTGCTATTCCAGCTTTTTTTTTTGTTTCCTTTTGCACCCTCTCACTTTCAGTCTATATGTGTCTTCAGGTCTGAAGTGGGTTTCTTGTAGACAGCATGTATGTGGGTCTTATTTTTGTATCCATTCAGCTAGTCTGTGTCTTTTGCTTAGAGCATTTAATCCATTTGCATTTAACGTTATTACTGATATATATGTTCCTATTTCCATTTTCTTAATTGTTTTGGGTTGATTTTGTAGATCTTTTTTCTCATAGAAGTCCCTTTAACATTTGTTACAAAGTTGGTTTGGTGGTACTGAATTCTCTTAACTTTGTTTTCCTGAAAAGCTTTTGATTTCTCCATTCATTTTGAATGAGATCCTTGCCAGATATAGCAATCTTTGATGTAGATTTTTCCCTTTCAGTATTTTAAATATTTCCTTCCATTCCCTTCTGGCCTGCAGAGTTTCTGCTGAAAGATCGGCTTTTAAATATGTGGTGTTTCCCTTGTATGTTACTTGTTGCTTCTCCCTTGCTGCTTTTAATGTTTTCTTCGTGTTTAGTCTTAGTTTGATTAGTATGTGTCTTGGCGTGTTTCTCCTTGGGTTTATCCTGTATGGGACTCTTTGTACCTCTTGAACTTGATTAACTATTTCCTTTTCATGTTGGGGAAATTTTCAACTATAATCTCTTCAAAATTTTTCTCATACCCTTTCATTTTTTCTTTTTCTTCTTCTTCTGGGACCCCTATAATTTGAATGTTGGTGCATTTGATATTGTTCCAGAGGTCTCTGAGACTATTCTGGGTCAAATATTCTGCTATTTACTCCTACTTGAGTATTTTAATTTCAGTAATCCTGTTGTTTATCTCCGTATGTTTATTCTTTAATTCTTCTAGGTCTTTGTTAATTGATTCTTACATTTTCTCCATTTTGTTTCCAAGGTATTTGATCATCTTTACTGTCATTATTCTGAATTATTTTCACGTAGTTTACCTATTTCCTGTTCATGTATTTAGGCTTCTGTGTTTCTAGTTTGTTCTTTCATTTGTGTAGTAGTTCTCTGCCTTTTTTTTTTTTTTTTAATCTTATTGTGTTTGAAGTGTCCTTTTCCCAGGCTTCAAGGTTGAATTGTTTCTTCTTTTTTGGTTTCTGCCCTCCTAAATTTGGTTCAATGGCTTATGTAAGCTTCGTATAGGGTGAGATTTGGTGTGAGTTTTTGTTTGTTTGTTTGTTTTTCTGCTGATGAGTGTGAATGAAGGGTAATCCTGTTTGCTGATTATTGGGGTTTTATTTTTGCATTGTTTGTTGTTTAGATGAGGGGTTGCACAAGGCACTGCTGGTGGCTGGGTGATGCCGGGTCTTGTATTCAGGTGGTTTCCTTTGTGTGAGTTCTCATCATTTGATACCCACTAGGGTTAGTTCTCCAGTAGTCTAGGGTCTTGGAGTCAGTGCCCCACTCCAAAGCCTCAGGGCTTGATCTCCAGTAAAGAAGTACAGATGCTGAAAACACTGGTTATGCCTGGAAAGTTGCCGTCTCTTCATCCCAGGAGCTTCTTCCTGTTGATGGCTAGCAGTAGAGGCGCCAGCCCCCAGAGCAGCTGCTGCCAGCCTGTTTTTATTCTGATGAGTTCTTGGGTGCCTGTTCTTATCATGCTTCACATCTCAAGGTACATTAAAGCCTGGCATTTCCTTGCACAGAGTTCCATCCAATAGCAGTTTCTGCAATAAGACAAGGAAGACTGAAGGAGACTTGGCAACAGAACGGAACAGGGCAAGGTAAGCAGGTTGAAAGTGAGAAATGCAGGAAAATTTTCTCGTTTAAGCCTAGGCTGGGTCCAGTTTTCAAATCTCCCCAGCCAGCCTGTGAAGGCATCACTGTATGCAACCTTTGACTACTTTCAGGATTCAAATTATTTTCTAAAAACTGTGTCCTGCTAATGAAATGTGTGTGTGTGTGTGTGTGTGTGTGTGTGTGTGTGTGTGTGTATAACACCTATTATCTATTTAGGGATATGTATATATTTAAAGTCACTGGAAAACACACATAGGTGGTGCTAGAGGTAAAGAACCTGCCTGCCAATTCAGGAGACGTAAGTGACATTGGTTCAATCCCTGGGTCAGGAAGATCATCTGGAGGAGAGCATGGCAACCCACTCCAGTATTCATGCCTGGAGAATCCCATGGACAGAGGACCCTACAAATCCATAGGGTCACAAAGAGTTGGACGTGACTAAAGTGACTTAGCACAGAAAACATACATACAGGTGCACATATACATGAAACTAAACAGAAGAAGAGAACCAGGAGGTGAGGAAACTCAGATATCCTTAAGTTACATTACAAATTTAAACAAACCAAAGGCAGCTGAGCGTAAAGAAAGAAAGACTTGAGGGTCACAAGATTTCTATTTTCAGCATTCTCATCAAGAGTGAGATCAGCATTCTCATCAAGTAGGCTTTCCTACTTTATTCCAGAGCCAGAAGGGAAGCATGTTATAGGGAAAAACAATTCCGTTCTGTATAAGGAAGAAATTCCTGGCACTCAACACTGGTCTCTCAGCAAAAAGTGTCCACTCTTACTTTGAATAACTAGCTGATAGGAAGGCCATGGGAGAGAATTCTACATGAGTCAAATGGGTAAATTAGAGTTATTTCCAAGTCTTTGCTCCTAGGTAGCAACTTTGGAAAATTTATCTGAAGTTTGTATCAATGATTTAGCATAACTTTCTCTCAGTGGAATCACATTCATTCCATCCAGGCTTACCTTCAATAATTATTGGGTATGAAATGTCTCTCTGATAGCAAATGACTCCTATGGACCTGGAGAGGGTGCCACACAGAGTGAAATGAATCTCATCTCCTGCATCCCTTGAGAGCCAGAAGTGGGAAAAGACAATGCTTTTGCTATTTCTTTCCTGGGAAATTTTTGAGGCCACCTTCAATTTCTCTCTTAAAAATCTGCATTAAATGTTCACAATCAGTATTGTTTCCATGAATGATGGATATGTCATTTCTCTGTTTCCTTCAAGGAGAAGCATTACTATGTAGAAACAGCAGAGTGCAAGAAAGAAAGAAAAACACTTCTGCCACTCCGTTCAAAATGTCATCTCATATTGAAAGCAACATGCCACTAGGGGAAAAAATGTGTATGTGTGTATTTTTTAATACTAGGGACTTTTCATGGGGCCCCAAATCTTTTCTCTTCTCTACAGGGAGCATATTATATGGTTTTCCAAGAAAGCAATCCAGAATTAATCTTTCAATCTTCCTCAGGAGGGCAGAATTTATAGCATCACTGATAAAATAATAAGTGTCTTAATGGCATAAACTTTTTTCCTCTTATTTTGAGCTTATAAAGCATGTCTCTAAAGACTTTTATGAATGCCTTAAACTTCTACTACTTGAGACATCAGTTAGAAAGAAAAATAATACTTCTTAGCTTACTTGAAGAAAATTACCAATTGTTTGTTCATAAGAATCTCAATAACCACTTTTAATGGTAAAATTTTCACAGTAAGGGTAACAGCTATATTGAGTTTTTAATTTTAATGTATTTCTAGAAAGAGTGTTTCCCTTCTGGTTTCTGAGAAATGCATGCTTCATACATAATTAATTGCTATAAAAGAAGCTTAATAACTGATATTCACTGCTACCACCTTTCTCATCTCTTCCAAATAACTCTAGTCTGAAATTAAAATCTACAGATGACTGAGATCAGGACAATGATGGATGCTCCATGATGCCCTGGCACATAGTAGGTACTCTGCATACACGCCTACACACAGTGAATGAATTATTGACTCTTGCTTCCCTCCTGTTTCTTAGTGGAGCTAGGAAGGACTCTGAAGATCTCAAGAGCATATGAGAAGTTGTCAATCCCTGGACTGATCCTCCACTCAGATCCTGGCCTGTCAGTGACAAACCAATCAGATGTCTTTTGTTACTTGATGATATACTTTTTTTTTTTTTTTTTTAAATTTAAGGACCTGCATGGACTGAAGACTGTCCATGTGGTCAAGGAAAAGAGAGGAGTGGATCTTTCTAGGGACCATCCTCTCCCCTATCTTGCTACCAAAGTACCCCTATTTCAGGCATCTGCTTTCCCTAGTCTCACTTATCAGAGATCACTTGTCAATAAATCCTCTACCAAGCTACCTCCAAGCCACCTCCAAATGGTCACTCCACCAGTGAGAACTTTAGTCCAGTTCTCCAAGGTACCAGTAGAAACAGGAAACTCTCTTTCTAGCCACATGTAATCCAGAGCCTGGGTTCTATTTGTGCTTTCTCCTTCCTTTAAATACACTTCACAAAAGCAATGAAAGTGTAAGGATTATATGACACAGAAATGTCTGGTTTTGTTTTATGAGCCTCCTACCTGCTGTGGTTAATCACCTTGTGTCTATGGGAGATCTCAGTAGCTAAGAGTTACTTTCATGTATGCCATCCAATATCATATTGTATTCACTGACTATTCTAATTTGTATTTTTCTGAGAAAACTTTAATGGAGTTGGGAAAATTTCCAAAGCTCAAACTTCATATTTTACATAACCACAGGTGGAAAGTTCTTTCAAGTCATCACACCTTCATTTCAAATCACAACCTTAATTTCTTAAGCCAGCAAAAGTTGACTACAAATGAGTTCTCCATTCCATCCAGCATCTAGCAAAAGATCTAATACACAGTAAGTACTAAATTTAGAGTTTGGAAACAATTAAGCCGAACAAATCCCTTCCTATCTTCTGCTCTGTAAAATGGAGATTGAAGAAAATAACACACCCATCTAGTTCATGGCTTGGTGCACCCCCCATGGCTCAGTGGTAAAGAGCCCACCTGCAGTGGCAGGAGACTCAGGTTTGACCTCTGAGTTGGGAAGATCCCCTGGAGGAGGCCATGGAAACCCACTCCAGTATTCTTGCCTGGAGAATTCCACGGACAGAGGAGCCTGGTGGGCTACAGTCCATGGGGTTGCAAATGGTCAGACACTACTGAAGCAACTTAGCATGCATGCAAGCCCAGGACACAGCAAGCGTATCATGCACTCATTTCCTCTGGACGTACCAAGTTCTGAACCTCTGCACCTCTGCTCATACTGTGACTAAGATTTGAAGAAATTTGTCTCCATTCACCCAGCTGAAATATTACTCCTGTGGCATGCTCTCTCCTAATTTCTCCTGCTCCTCTAGACTCCCTTTTCTGCTTTATCCTCACTCCCTTGACTCTTTATTCATGTTACTGTCACAGAATGGGTTGCTTGTTGGTAAAATTACAAGCATTTGTATAATAACATTATAACATCACTGAGAACAGGCACTATGTCTTATTAGGTTTCATAGCCCCTAAATGCCTCACACAGCCAAAGCTATTTTTTTTAGTTGGTGAATAAACCAGTAAACTATTTGCAGACTGGCGTGCTGCAGTCCATGGGGTCACTCTTCCAAGTGGAAACATTCACCTTTTGTTTCTTAGTATTCACTGTAGTCGTTGCTGTGCAGTCGCTCCGTCAGATCCAACTCTTTGCGACCCCATGAACTGCAGCATGCCAGGCTTCCCTTTCCTTCACTGTCTCTGAGTTGCTTCCAGCTTCCCTGGTGACTCAGCTGGCAAAGAATCCACCTGCAATGAGGGAGACCTGGGTTCGATCCTTGGGTTGGAAAGATCCCCTGGAGAAAGGAAAGACTACCGATTCCAGTATTCTGGCCTGGTACTGTATAGTCCATGGGGCCGAAAAGAGTCGGACATGACTGAGTGACTTTCACTTTCATGAATATTTTACTTAAAGACTGCCTTAGTTCAAAGCTGGTTTTGATCTAAATAAATTATGACAACTCTGAGTTTTCAGAATTGTTTTAAAGAAATGTGAACTGGCACATAATAAACTCCCAACTGAACACGGGGAAAATTCACTTCTGGGCTACTTTTCATTATGTCTCTTTTGAGTAATCTTGAGAAAACTGGTTCTCTCTTAGCCTTGGTTATTACAATTTAAAATGGGAGGATTAGGGTAGATCAGGAATCACAAGCTCAAATGTCTTCAGAGGACAGATTATATGAGTGAAGCAGCCACAATGAAAACACGCCACCTGCCATATCAGTAAGCAAAGGATGTTGCAGCTGTCAAGCCATCACCTCAGAATCACTCTGACAGTGAGGCGTGAGGAAGCTCAGGATAAAAACAGAATGCCTACCATCAAGCACAGCCACTGCAGTCATGGTGACGAGACTCGGGAGATGAGTCTCCCATTGAGATGCTGGAACCTGATGACTAAGATGCCTTATTTCAGTGAGCCTAGACTCATACATAGTAGCTTTCCATACATAGAAAAATGCTAAATTCATTACCTTGAGGTGTCTGGCTTGCTTTAACAGTAATCTTTTGATGTTCTGCCTCCCAGCTCTTTGTTGCAAAACCTCTGTGTATCCTGGTTCCTTCCTTACCTGTTAGGAGCAACATCTGGAGAAATCTGAGAGGCTGTGTCCCGGGTTTAAGTTTTCAGTTTTGTCTGCTAAATAAACAGAATTCTCAGCTTTTATATTGTACATTTCTTTCAGTCAACAGAACCACAGTAAGAGCTGGCAGGCTTGGGTGGATTGGAACTCCTCAGCCTGTCCAGAGGCATCCACACTCAAGAGAACGTCAATGTTCTCTGAGAATCAAACAGCACATCTGTGGACAGGTTCCCTGACCTCCTGCTGCCTAGAGTGGGAAACTTGCCTATATCTCTCTTCACCTTGTATTCTTCAATACTGCTCTCAAATTCCACACATGATGCTTGTACATCACATTATCATCCTTTGAAGCAATATCCTACCTGCATATCCTGCCTTCATTATTTTCTTACTGAAATCAGTATGTCTTTCCTTCCTCACTCATTTTTTTTCTATCCAGTAGGATTAACACTTAGAGGTTCCTTTTATGACATAGTGAAGTTGCTCAGTTGTGTTCAACTCTTTGTGACCCCATGGACTTTAGCCTACCAGGCTCCTCTGTCCATGGGATTTTCCAGGCAAGAGTACTGGAGTGGGTTGCTATTTTCCTTCTCCAGGGGATCTTCCAGACACAGGGATTGAACCCAGGTCTCCAGCCTTGTAGGCAGACGCTTTACCGTCTGAGCCACCAGGGAAGTCCATGACAAAAGAAACAGTTGAAACTATCCAAAGAATTCCAAAATGAAGTAAATTCAAAGAAAAAAAAATGATCCTAGGATTATGAAATCACTTTTTTTCCCTTTTGCATAGTGGATGTGTTGGGGTGTTAAAAGCAAGCTTTGATAGGAAGTCTTCTATTCTGCAATACCATAAAAATAATAAAGCATTCCATCCCACACACTGCAAATCCATCACTCCCTGAAAGCATTCCTGTCTGCCACTTTCCCTTCAATATTCATAGTGTTCTGTTGTGGGCTGGGGAGGTGCTATTTCAGAGCTCAATGGGATTTCTCTTCCTCTCATCAGATTTTTGACACTTTGGGGAGAAAATTTTAATTATGATGGCTTTACAAAACCCAAGTATTCAAGTATGTTTCTTTTCTCTTGCTTCTTACCACTGTTTCTCTCCAACACACTGAATTCTGACTTAAATTTGTTTCATATGTGAAGTGATGAGGGAAAGGCAGTTCAGAATTAAGTCATCTAGCACTCCTTTTCAAAACGTTTTTCCCTGCAGTGTGCATTTCTTCCTACAATGTAGGAAGTTTGTTGATGTCTGAGTCTTGCTCAAGCTTTTGGACCTGTTTATATGCAACTGATGATGAAGCTAAGCAATGCAAATCCTTTTCCTTTGTGATGAATACTGAATTTGCTTCTCTATGTAGCATCCAGCTAAGGAGAAGGACATAGTCATTTCATGTTTGAGGGAAAGAACAGGCAGAGGTCTGATGATTGTCAAAGAAATGATGTAATTTGACTGAAGATATAAAATTACTCTGACTCTCCTCATTTCCCAATCCCTCATGCTTGCCAGTCAACAAAAATTAAAGTTTGTGCTTCATACTTGTGGGTTTAGTTATTCACACGTGAATTCATGAGCTAACTTAGTTCTTGGTATTAAGAAGGATCCAATAAGAAATCTAAGGCTGTCTCAGATTAATGTCAGTAAAGCACCTAACACAGTATGTTTGTGAGTGTGTCTGTGTGTGCGTGTGTGTCTGCTCAGTCGTGTCCGACTCTTTGGACTTAGCCTGCCAGACTCCTCTGTCCATGGAATTCTCCAGGCAAGAATACTAGAGTGTTTACCATTTCCTGCTCCAGGGGATAGTCCCAATCCAGGGATTGAATTTGCAATCCCTGGGTCTCCTGCATTGCAGGTTAATTCTTTACCCCCTGAGCCATCAGGGAAACCTATAAATATGTACATATTTATTCACTTATTTCACTGTACCAGGTCTTAGTTGGGGCATCTGGCTCTAGTTCCCTGACCAGGGATGGAACTCCTTCTCCCTGAATTGGGAGTGTGGAGTCTTAACTACAGGATCATGAGGGAAGAGCCCCAAAAGTACTCTAAGTCAATTCAGTCGTGTCCAAATCTTCAACCCTGTTTCCTGCAGCCTTCTAGGCTCCTGTGTCCATGGGGTTCTCCAGAAAAGAATACTGAAGTGGTTTGCCATGCCCTCGCCCCTGGAGGACCCAGGGGATCTTCCAGACCTAGGTCAAACTCATGTATTTCACATTTCTTGCTTTGGCAGGTGAGCTCTGTACCACCAGCATTACCACTTGTTGCTCAGTTGCTAAGTCATGTCCAACTCTTTGCAACCCCATGGACTACAGCATGCCAGGCTTCCCCATCTCCCAGAGTTTGCTCAGACTTAATGGGTATTTAGGACTGATTTCCTTAAGAATTGACTGGTTTGATCTCCTTGCTGTCCAAGGGACTCTCAAGTGTCTTCTCGAGCACCACAATTCGAAAACACCAATTCTTCAGCACTCATCTTTCTTTCAGTTCAGTTCTGTTGCTCAGTTGTGTCTGACACTTTGCTGCCCCCTGGACTATAGCATGCCAGGCTTTCCTATCCATCACCAACTCGCAAAGCTTACTCTAACTCATGTCCATCGAGTTGGTGATACCATCCAACTATCTCATCCTCTGTCATCCCCTTCTCCTCCTGCCCTCAATCTTTCCCAGAATCAGGGTCTTTTCCAATGAGTTAGCTCTTCGAATCAGGTGGCCAAACTGTTGGAGTTTAGCTTCAGCATCAGTCCTTCCAATGAATATTCAGGACTAATTTCCTTTAGGATTGACTGGTTAGATCTCCTTGCAATCCAAGGGACTCTCAAGAGTCTTCTTCAACACTGTACTTCAAAAGCATCAATTTAGTTCACTGTGTGTTTGGTGCTCAGCTTTCTTCATAGTCCAGTTCTCATATCTATACATGACTACTGGAGAAACCATAGCTTTGACTAGACAGACCTTTGTTGGCAAAGTCATGTCTCTGCTTTTTAATATGCTGTCTAGACATCCTTCTTTATGGTCCACATTTCACATCTGTACATGACTACTGGAAAAGCCATAGCTTTGACTATATGCACCTTTATTGGCAAAATCATGTCTCTGCTTTTTAATATGTTGTTTAGGTTTGTCATAGCTTTCCTTCCAAAGAGCAAGCATCTTTTAATTTCAATGCTGCAGTCACCATCCATAGTGATTTTGGAGCCCTAGAAAATAAAATCTGCCACTGTTTCCACTTTTTTCCCATCTATTTGCCATGAAATGATGGAGTCAGATGCCATGATCTTAGTTTTTGAATTTTGAGTTTTAAACAAGCTTTGCCACTCTCCTCTTTCACCCTCATCAAGAGGCTCTTTAGTTCCTCTTCACTTTCTGCCATTAGAAGAGTATCATCTATATATCTGTGGTTGTTAATATTTCTCCTGGTGATCTCAGTTCCACTTTGTGAACTTTGGTCTACAGAGATGAAAATAATTGTGGGTCCTGAAGTATATGTGCCTTATTCATGTCTCTGGATTGTTCCCTACCTCCTGCCCAAGCCTGGGGTTTCCTTCCACCCGTTGCTCCCTGGAATCCTGAGTCTAATGAGGTGACTTGCTTTTCTTGCCTAAACACTGGTTCAAGAGTTAGTTGTAATACTTAAACAATTTTAAAATACATTTCAGCACAGGAACTGCAAAAGAGACTCTCCCATACTTTGGAATGAAGGAACAATTTCAGGGGATCATCAAGATGTACAGAGAGGATGGAAAAAAAAAGTCAAAAAAATTTAGAAGTCATGTTGGTTCATATATTTACTCTGAGTTCAGAGAGCACATACTTAGGAATGTTCATCTGACATAACTTCTGCAGCTAGGAGATACCTATTTCTGATTCTATACAGTCCTAAGCCAGATTTGTGTGGAGATGGGAAAGGCAGCTGTCCACACAGTAAAACCCGAATGATCCTCCTGCCAGTCTCTCAATGTGCTCAGAGTACCAACCACAGTAATCACTCATCTGAGATGAGGCACTGTGTCCTCAAGAAACCTTTGCTAATAAGAAAAGGGAGTGACTTGTTTATTCATTGCAGCTCTATCTTAATTAGGGATATGTAATTCTGGATGCAGAATGCTCCAGATTTGCATAAGCTAGTTTATCGTAAAGTAATTGAGACATCTCTCAATCCAAGAACAGGAACAACCAGGATCAGAGAGGGGGTACCCTTCAGAAGAAAGTTATCAGAAACAGAAAACTTAAAAAAAAATTCTCTCTCCCTCTCTCTCTCAATACCCACTCCAGGGATCGCACAGTCTCTGTTGCGCTTCTTTGCAATGCTGCTGTTTCTCGGTCCAAGTTTCTTTAAGAATACGGCAGCCATACGATGTCAGCATCTGCTCTTGAGTTCAAATCCCCTCACTCCAGGTGAACAGTCCAGAAGGAATTTTGAAGAGGTTGACTCTTATTGATTCAGCATTAGTCCTGTGTCTACCCTTTGCTTGGCTGAAAATGAACAGGAGTGCAAGAACAGTCCCCACATGTGTACAGCGGTCCATATAGACAATTTTTTGTTTTTCTTTTAAAGTTGAAGTACAGTTGTTTTGTAATGTTGTGCTTTCATGTGTACAGGGTAGGCTACATATATATATATATGTTATTTTTCAGATTCTTTTCCTTTATATATTATTATACTGTATTGAGTAGAGTTCCTTGTGCTAAACAGTAGGTTTTTGTTGATTTTTTTTTAATTTTTATTTTTACTTTATTTTGCTTGTAGTCTATATGTGTCAATCCCAGCCTCCTAATTTAACCTTCCCCTACCCACCTTTCCCTCTTGGTAACCATAAGCTGGTTTTCTGTGTCTGTGAGTCTTTGTTTTGGAAATAACTTCATTTGTGCTATTTTTGATTTTGCAATATGTTCCACATATAAGCAATATCATATGATACTTATCTTCCTCTGTGTGACTTACTTCACATTAGGATCAGTTCAGTTCAGTTCAGTTGCTCAGTTATGTCCAACTCTTTTGACCCCGTGGACTGAAGCTCACCAGGTTTCCCCATCTATCACCAACTCACGGAGCTTGCTCAAACTCATGTCCATTGAGTCAGTGATGCCATCCAACCATTTCATCCTCTGTCATCCCTTCCTGTTCCTGCCTTCTATCTTTCCCAGTATCAGAGTTTTTTTCCAATGAGTCAGCTCTTCGCATCAGGTGGCCAAAGTATTAGAGCTTCAGCTTCGACATCAGTCCTTCCAATGAGTATTCAGGACTGATTTCTTTAGGATGGACTGCTTGGATCTCCTTGCAATCCAAGGGACGTTCAAAAGTCTTCTCCAATGCCACATTTCAAAAGCATCAATTCTTCAGCATTCAGCTTTCTTTATAGTCAATACTCACATCCATACATGACTATTGGAAGAACCATACCTTTGACTAGATGGACCTTTGTTGGCAAAGTAACATCTCTGCTTTTTAATATGCTGTCTAGATTGGTCATAGTTTTTCTTCCAAGGAGCAAGTGTCTTTTAATTTCATGGTTGCAGTCACCCACCATCTGCAGTAATTTTGGAGCCCAAGAAAATTAAGTCTGTCACTGTTTCCCCAAATATTTGCATGAAGTGATGGAAATTTGGAAAACTCAGCAGTGGCCACAGGACTAGAAAAGGTCAGTTTTTACTATAATCTCAAAGAAAGGCAATGCCAAAAAATGTTCAAACTACTGCATAACTGCACTCATCTCACATGCTAACAAAGTAATGCTCAAAATTCTCCAAGCAAGGCTTTGACAGTGCATGAACTTCCAGATGTTCAAGCTGGATTTAGAAAAGGCAGAGGAACCAGGATCAAATTGCCAACATCCGTTGGATCATAGAAAAAGCAAGAGAGTTTCAGAAAAACCTCTACTTCTGCTTTATTGACTATGCCAAAGCCTTTGACTATGTTGATCAGAAACTGTGGAAAATTCTTAAAGAGATGGGATTACCAGACTACCTTACCTGGCTCCTGAGAAACTTGTATGCAAATCAAGAAGCAAGTTAGAGCAGTTAGAAAAAGATATGGAACGATGGACTAGTTTCAAATTTGGAAAATAATATATTAGGCTGTATATTGTCACCCTGCTTATTTAACTTCTATGCAAAGTATATCATGCGAAATGCTGAACTGGATGAAGCACAAGCTGGAATCAAGATTGCCAGGAAAAATATCAGTAACCTCAGATATGTAGATGACACCACCTTTATGGCAAAAAGTGAAGAAGCACTAAACAGCCTCTTGATGAAAGTGAAAGAGGAGAGTGAAAAAGCTGGCTTCCAGCTCAGCATTCAAAACATGAAGATCATTGCATCTGGTCTCATCACTTCCTGACAAATGGATGAGAAAAGAATGGAAACAGTTACAGATTTCATTTCCTTGGGCTACAATATCACTGAAGATGATGCTGGCAGCCATGAAATTAAAAGACACTTGCTCCTTGGAAGAAAAACTATGACCAACCTAGACAGCATATTAAAGAGCAGAGACATCACTTTGTCCACAAAAGTCCATATTAGACAAAGCTATAGTTTTTCTAGTAGTCATGTATGGATGTGATAGTTGGACCATAAAGATGGCTGAGTGCCAGCAAATTGATTCTTCTGAACTGTGGTGCTGGAGAAGACTCATGAGAGTCCCTTGGACAGCAGGAGATCAAACCAGTCAATCTTAAAAGAAATCAACCCTGAATATTCATTGGAAGGACTAATGCTGAACCTGAAGCTCCAACACTTAGGCCACCTGATGGGAAGAGTCAACTCACTGGAAAAGACCCTGATGCTGGGAAAGATTGAGGGCAGGAGGGAAAGGGAGTGATAGAGGATGAGATGGCTGGATGGCATCACCAACTCAATGGACATGAATTTCTGCAAACTCTGTCTGATAGTGAAGGACAGGGCGGCTGACCTACTGCAGTCCATGGGGTTGCAAAGAGTTGGACATGACTTAGCAACTGAACAACAATATAATATTACAGGGAAAGTTAAAAGACACTTGCTCCTTGGAAGAAAAACTATGACCAACCTAGACAGCATATTAAAGAGCAGAGACATCACTTTGTCCACAAAAGTCCATATTAGACAAAGCTATAGTTTTTCTAGTAGTCATGTATGGATGTGATAGTTGGACCATAAAGATGGCTGAGTGCCAGCAAATTGATTCTTCTGAACTGTGGTGCTGGAGAAGACTCTTGAGAGTCCCTTGGACAGCAGGAGATCAAACCAGTCAATCTTAAAAGAAATCAACCCTGAATATTCATTGGAAGGACTAATGCTGAACCTGAAGCTCCAATACTTAGGCCACCTGATGGGAAGAGTCAACTCACTGGAAAAGACCCTGATGCTGGGAAAGATTGAGGGCAGGAGGGAAAGGGAGTGATAGAGGATGAGATGGCTGGATGGCATCACCAACTCAATGGACATGAATTTCTGCAAACTCTGTCTGATAGTGAAGGACAGGGCGGCTGACCTACTGCAGTCCATGGGGTTGCAAAGAGTTGGACATGACTTAGCAACTGAACAACAATATAATATTACAGGGAAAGTACCAGAATCCCAGATAAGGAGAATGGTTTTGTGAACAAATTCAGAAACATTTGCAAGCTTGTAGGAGAGACAGCCTCTAAGAGGTCTGGACAAGAAACCAAGAGATGGTTTGTAGTCCTGTCTCCACCATATAGTTCATGGGATATTCAACAAAATTAGTACCTTTTTGAACCTGGGGTCATGGGTCACTCATAAAATATCTGTTCTGTTTTAGTCACAGTGCTGGTATGGGAATTAAAAACATAGTGTAAGGGAATTTCCTGTCAATCTAGTAGTTAGGATTCTGAGCTCTCATCACCAAGGGCCTGAGTTCAATCCAGGTCAGGGAACATAGATCCCGCAAACTGCATAGCGTGGTCAAAAAAATAGTGTATGTGAAAACAT
>SJYX01003428.1:291335-313907 GCA_006410675.1 Oreotragus oreotragus
ATCTATTTCCCATGAAGTGATGGGACCAGATGCCATGATCTTTGTTTTCTGAATGTTGAGCTTTAAGCCAACTTTTTCACTCTCCTCTTTCACTTTCACCAAGAGGCTTTTTAGTTCCTCTTCACTTTCTTCCAAAAGGGTTGTGTCATTTGCATATCTGAGGTTATTGATATTTCTCCCAGTAATCTTGATTCCAGCTTGTGCTTCTTCCAGTCCAGCGTTTCTCATGATGTACTCTGCATAGAAGTTAAATCAGCAGGGTGACAATATACAGCCTTGATGTACTCCTTTTCCTATTTGGAACCAGTCTGTTGTTCCATGGCCAGTTCTAACTGTTGCTTCCTGGCCTGCATACAGATTTCTCAAGAGGCAGGTTAGGTGATCTGGTATTCCCATCTCTTCCAGAATTTTCCACAGTTTATTGTCATCCACACAGTCAAAGGCTTTGGCATAGTCAATAAAGCAGAAATAGATGTTTTTCTGGAACTCTCTTCCCTTTTCCATGATCCAGCAGATGTTGGTAATTTGATCTCTTGTTCCTCTGCCTTTTCTAAAACCACCTTGAACATCTGAAATTTCACGGTTCACATACTGATGAAGCCTGGCTTGGAGAATTTTGAGTATTACTTTACTAGCATGTGAGATGAGTACAATTGTGCAATAGTTGGAGCATTCTTTGGCATTGCCTTTCTTTGGGTTTGAAATGAAAACTGACCTTTTCCAGTCTTGTGGCCACTGCTGAGTTTTCCAGATTTGCTGGCATATTGAGTGCAGCACTTTCACAGCATCATCTTTCAGGATTTGGAATAGCTCAGCTGGAATTCCCTCACCTCCACTAGCTTTGTTCGTAGTGATGCTTTCTAAGGCCCACTTGACTTCACGTTGCAGGATGTCTAGCTCTAGGTGAATGATCACACCATCGTGATTATCATGGTCGTGAAGATCTTTTTTGTAAAGTTCTTCTGTGTATTCTTGCCATCTCTTCTTAATATCTTCTGCTTCTGTTAGGTCCATACCATTTCTGTTCTTTATCAAGCCCATCTTTGCATGAAATGTTCCTTTGGTTTCTCTAATTTTCTTGAAGACATCTCTAGTCTTTCCTACTCTGTTGTTTAGAAATATCAGAATTTTAGAAATATGTTAATGTCTTAGATTTCAGTTAAATAGCTGAGCAAAAATCAAGGCTTCTGACTGAGTATACCTGCATTATTGATTATACCTACATCTGTTTTTAATCAAATATTCTAAGAGAATCACATAGCACTTCAAATACTGATTGGCCCATAGTTTAATGCTTCTGCTTGTAGCATCAAATATAACCTTAATTTTAAAATGTTGTACAAATTACATATTTGAAATTTCATAGTGCTTGTAGCTAAGCAAATGCTATCTTTTCTACCAAAGAAGATTGGAACAGAGAACCTAAAAAATTCACTGTGAAATATATGCTCTTGTTTTAGAAAAAGAGTTACCTCCTAAATTTTCTTGATTAAAAAATATTAAGTTTTGCCTTGCATTGCCTGAATATGCAGATTCTGAGTAGTCATGCATCTCATTTGCATTGACTAAGTGTCTATGTAAGAGAATTTCATTTGGCTTCATGAAACAGAAAAACAGCCTGAAGTATTTAACCAAGTGTGTGTGTGTATTTAAGTGTCTAAGTGACAAGAAATCTATGAGAGACTCATCAAGCCTTACCCCAAGGTACTATCTGACACCCAGTTTCTTATTCCCACCATTACCATGCAGCTTTCCTGGGCATAGTTCCCAAATGACTACTTAACCTCTGGAAAGAAGAAGGTAGTGATAAAAATAAAGACATAACACAAATTTCAAAGACAAAAAATTTCCAGAGATCCTCAACAGATATCTGCTTATATTTCATTAGTTGATATTTTTGTTAATAATAGCCACCATTAGGTGCAAAAATGGATTTAAAATATCATTTTAGGTTGGACTCATACAATCAGAGTTCTTTTAATTTTAAGAAAAAGAAGGGGCACTGAAAGTGAATAATAACAAAATTTTCAGTGTCCATCACAGCCTACTATGCATTAGTGATTAAGTTCATCATCAAAGGGAACTGAAGGAAAAAATTAAACCTACCAAAGCTGTGTTCATAATCATGCTTCAAGAAATACACAGGGCTCATATTTCTCTAATAAAAGAAAAAATATGATCAAATACAAATCAATCAACATTTTCTTTCTGTCTGAAGTAGCCAGACACACAAATGTGTCTTCAAGAAACCTCCAATCTATGTAACTTAGGCTCCATCTCTTTCTGCTAGTCTGGGCAATACCCTAACTTCCCAGTGTCTATCTCCTTATCTGTAGAATGAGGATGATATCCCTCCATTGTGTTGTGAAGTGAAGAGAAAGTCACTCAGTCGTGTCCAACTCTTTGTGACCCCATGGAATTCTCCAGGCCAGAATACTGGAGTGGGTAGCCTTGCCCTTCTCCAGGGATCAAACCCAGGTCTCCCACACTGCAGAAGGATTGTTTACCAGCTGAGCCACAAGGGAAGCCCATTGTGTTGTAGGTGAAGTAAATTAAGAGATATATGTAACGTGATTAGTTAGGTAGCAGTAATTATTGAGTATTAGATAATCACCCTCTTACACTGTTGGTGGGAATGCAAACTAGTGCAGTCACTATGGAGAACAGTGTGGAGATTCCTTAAAAAACTGAAAATAGAACTGCCATACAACCCAGCAATCCCNAACGTGATTAGTTAGGTAGCAGTAATTATTGAGTATTAGATAATCACCCTCTTACACTGTTGGTGGGAATGCAAACTAGTGCAGTCACTATGGAGAACAGTGTGGAGATTCCTTAAAAAACTGAAAATAGAACTGCCATACAACCCAGCAATCCCACTGCTGGGCATACACACTGAGGCAACCATAACTGAAAGAGACACAAGTACCTCAATGTTCACTGCAGCACTGTTTACAATAGCTAGGACATGGAAGCAACCTAGATGTCCATCGGCAGACGAATGGGTAAGGAAGTTGTGGTACATATACACAATGGAATATTACTCAGCTATAAAAAACACATTTGAGTTAATTCTAATGAGGTGGATGCAACTGGAGGCTATTATACAGAGTGAAGTAAGTGAGAAAGAAAAACACCAATACAGTATACTAACACATATATATGGAATTTAGAAAGATGGTAACAATGACCCTATATGTGAGACAGCAAAAGAGACACAGATATAAAGAACAGACTTTTGGGCTCTGTGGGAGAAGGTGAGGATGGGACAATGTGAGAGAATAGCATTGAAACATATATGTTACCATATGTTAAATAGATGACCAGTGCAAATTTGATGCAGGAAGCAGGGCACCTAAAGGTGATGCTCTGGGACAATCCAGAGGGATGAAGTGGGGAGGGAGATGGGAGGGGGGTTCAGGATGATGGGAAACATGTACACCTGTGGCTGATTCTTGTCAATGTATGCCCAAACCACCACAATATTTTAAAGTGATTAGCCTCTAATTTTAAAAAAATAATTAATTTTTAAAAAGATTATTAGATAACCATAATGAGATAAAAATAGCTGACATCAGATTTACATTTGGGGGATTTGTATTGGTGTCACAATATCACAAGAACCTAGTTTCTTACCACTGCGTGTGTCAGTGACAGCCCAGCTACTTCATCAGATCTAACGCACTTGAGAGGAGGGAGTCCCAAAATGCCAACAGAGGCAACACCATGCAATACTTAAAACTGATATTGGTGAAAATGATAGCAAATGCATTTCCTGGCTGAGAGGTTGATTCCCTCAGCAGTTTGAAAGATTCTCTGAATCTCATTTAACATGTAGCAAAGTTCCTATCAAAAGAACTTTATAGTGAAGAAAATTAACTAATTACATACTCACTTTACTCTCAGCATTTTAATTTTTTTCTTAACAGTCTCAACCAAATCTTCATGGCCAACTCATGTTATAAAACTCCCAAAGAATCTGACTTATTTTCCTGCAGTGTTATGCATTAAGTTTCCTATACACAAGCCTTCAAGTTGCAATCTTTCAAAGTTGTGAACGTCAGGCGTGGGCAAAACTGCAGCTTGTCCCCCATCTCCTCTGGCTAACAGTCCTTCCCTCCACCACCTCCCATATCCTCTCCCTGCTCCAGTCAGTAACTCTCCTTGCCTGTTTGCCAGCTGTCGTGCTGTACTACTGTACTTTTCAAGGTAATGCAGTATAAGATTAAAAATATTCTCTTTGTTTGTGTGTGTTTCTTTGTGTGTGTATGTGTTTGCTCATTTTTAATGTATTATGTGTGTGCAAATTATTATAAACCAATTACAGAGCAGTACTGTATAGCTGACTGTGTTACTTGGATACCTAGGCTAAATTTGTTGGACTTTCAAACAAATTGGACTTACAAATGCACTCTCAGATTGGAACTCATTCATATGTAGGGGACTTAGTGTACTCTTTATTTTTTTATCACTTTATTTCTCTGAGCATTTAAAAATAAATTTATTAAGCCTGTCTTCCTTCTGTCCTGGTGTTCAAATCCTCCCANGTTACTTGGATACCTAGGCTAAATTTGTTGGACTTTCAAACAAATTGGACTTACAAATGCACTCTCAGATTGGAACTCATTCATATGTAGGGGACTTAGTGTACTCTTTATTTTTTTATCACTTTATTTCTCTGAGCATTTAAAAATAAATTTATTAAGCCTGTCTTCCTTCTATCCTGGTGTTCAAATCCTCCCATTTGTTACAATGTATAGTTCCTTGTTATAAAGCTTTGTGTCCTTGAATCTTGCATAGATTTTGTGAATTCATCATGCTTTACACAAAGCTCTGTGCTGTGGAGACATTGTCCTATTTCGTCTCTCCAAGGCAGACCCCTAGTTCATTGATTCTAGCCATTCTTAAATTAATTACTAATTTGAGGATGTTCACATCACATGAGGAGTATGAAAATGTATTTCTTGTGTATATACAACAGAGGCATTAGTATCTCATTGGCAGGCTGGACAATCTCTATGCAGATTTTCAAGACCTTAAGAATGAGAGCCCTTTCTAATTTGCTGGATCTCCCTAGGTGGTGCTAATGGTCCAGAACCTGCCTGCCAGTGCAGGGAACCTCAGAGACATAGGTTCCATCCCTGGGTCGGGAAGATCCCCTGAAGGATGAAACAGCAACCCACTCCAGTATTCTGACCCGGAAGATCCCATGGGCAGAGGAGCCTGGTGGGCTACACTCCATGGGGCTGCAAAGAGTCGGACACAACTGAAGCAACTTAGCACATACACTATGTAGATGAGTTCTTTCCTATGTAGGATCTACTTATTCTTTCTTCCTCTTTTGGACTGTCACCTCCTTTGAGGCTGCTCTTGGCTGATTTAGCTCTTGTAGTATAGACATTGACCAATATTAGTCCACTATGAAATTAATGCATGAATAAGGAAGTGTTAAGCCCATGGGCTTGAGTGTTCTGTGTCCCACTGCTTTTGTATCTGGGAGTATATTTACCTCCTGTGTGACAAAGCCAGCCTTACCAATGTGAATGTGGACATTCCAGGCCTTGTGATGCTCCACCAAAGAAAAGACTCTCACACAGAAAAGAGAAATTGCTGTTTCTTTGTGAATAAGAGTTGGAGATGCTACCTTCTTAAGTAGAGCTGAACAGCATCCCAGACTTACCGAGACCAACTATTAAACTTACAGAGGGAAGAAGGCAGTGCTTGCCTCTTCTCAGGTCAGAGCAAGAGAGGAGAGGAAGCTTGTCCCTGACAAACTGATGTCCACTTCTCACTCCCATTCATGGTGTGTCTTTGAGATTCATTCATTTTTAAGAATATGATGTCCTGGAAGGCCTTTCTCCCTTCACAAAAAAACACATTAACAGCCAATTTTTCAAAGATGCTTCTTTCCTGATCAGATCATTTTGTCAGTTTTATACTAAAATTCAGTCTCTTGTTGCTTATTCAAGGATGTACAATATATTTTCTCTTTTGAAACATTTTAGAATTAATTTCCTAAAAAANAAATGCTCTGCTTCCAAAAAATAAGAGTATGTTAAAAAGCAGTGGAAATACTAATATTTGACTTGTACAGTTTTCATAAGTAATTTTCTAAGTATATTCATTTTATACTAATTTTGGAATCTTTGTTACCTATGTGACAGCCTTAGGACGCATGTATAGATCTACGTTATTATGTGGTTCTCATTGCTCCTATAATTTGAGTCCTTGCCTGGGGCTTTCTCAGGGAAACTGACTTTGAGTTCATAGTAGAATCTACAGATAGATCAGAAACTGTACATCAGACTTGAGCATTCAAAGAAATGTTTCTCAGCATACATATTGTATATGAATTGTAAACAGGGCATTGTGTGTCTTAATGTGCTGGATTGAGGGAGCAGGTCTTGAGAGATGAGACAATGAACAGATCTAAACAGGTGGTGCAGTCAGTTATGCAGATGAGACAGCAAGGGGAAGCCAGCTCCCATATTCAAAGATAAAACACTCAGCATTGTGGTCTTCTCCTGGCCTGACTGGGTAGAAGTTGGGTTTCCTTTGCCAGGAATTTGACTGAGAAGGGAGGCTGTTTTTCCCTATAGGCCCCCAAATGAATGTTGTTCACCTTTCCCAAAGTGGTCATGACTGCTGGATGTTTTAAACAAACACCCCACCACTTGTGTGTTTGTGTGGGTGTGTGATCAGCTCCTGACTTTCCCTGGTGTGCTTTTCCAGGAACTCAGCTCCACGTTTCAGTAATTCATTCAACAAACTGATGAACTCCTATGTGCCAATTTATGTGGTACAAATTATACTGATTTCTAACGTTCAGAGACTGACGGTTTAGTAAACGTGGTATGGTGATTGACTCCTTGTGCCAACTGCTAGGTTACGTGGCCTTGTGCTGACATTGTGCGATTCCCTTTTGTTTCCTAGGGTGGGGAATCCCCTGGACTCTGTACCACAAGAGATCTCCCCACTCCTGGAAGCAGCTCTGGCTCCCTGCTCTCTGGGCTACTTGAGAACTTGCCAGGAGGTGTCTGAAACTGCAAGATAAGGCCTTCTTCAGATTCTTAGAGTACACATTTTACTTAAATCTTTTTTGGCAAAAGTTAGTATATTTTAGTGTTAACATAGTTTAAACCATATTAAAATGGTTCTGTTATAGATTTCAATAGAACATGCACGAATATTTAAAGCTTCAAAGTAATTTTATGCTTGTGGTAACCACTTTAGCAAATAATCTAGACCCTAGTCCAGCAAGCTCCCCATTTTTCGCTCAGTGACTTTAGAAGATTCTTCATTGGGGAGCTCTGTCTCATGGCATTTTACTTTTATTATATTTTTATTAAAGCAATTAGCACTTTATAATCATTCCCATAACATTCTCTTTTCATTACAGAATGTGCACCTAAGGCAGAAGCATTCTGTATTTGCCCGTAGCACGGTGTCTAGCCCATATGTACTCAGCAGGTGGTTTGAGGATTATTGGCGTGAGAATATGAGCCAAAAACCTGTGCTGATGAATTCAAATTTGTGAAACTNTCAAGACGGTGATGCCATCCAGCCATCTCATCCTGTGTCGTCCCCTTCTCCTCCTGCCCCCAATCCCTCCCAGCATCAGGGTCTTTTCCAATGAATCAACTCTTCACATGAGGTGGCCAAAGTATTGGAGTTTCAGCTTTAGCATCAGTCCTTTCAATGAACACCCAGGACTGATCTCCTTGAGGATAGACTGGTTGGATCTCCTTGCAGTCCAAGGGACTCTCAGGAGTCTTCTCCAACACCACACTTCAAAAGCATCATTTCTTTGGCCCTCAGCTTTCTTCACAGTCCAATTCTCACATCCATACATGACTACTGGAAAAACCATAGCCTTGACTAGATGGACCTTTGTTGGAAAGTAATGTCTCTGTTTTTGAATATGCTATCTAGGTTGGTCATAACTTTTCTTCCAAGGAGTAAGTGTCTTTTAATTTCCTGGCTGCAATCACCATCTGCAGTGATTTTGGAGCCCCCCAAAATAAAGTCTGACACTGTTTCCACTGTTTCCCCATCTATTTCCCATGAAGTGATGGGACCAGATGCCATGATCTTCGTTTTCTGAATGTTGAACTTTAAGCCAACTTCATTAGAGATTTTAAATATAATGAATGCATTTAATTGCAGAAATATTTTCATATTGAGTATGTTTGATTTAAAAATTAAGGCTATATTTTTCATTGCTTTATTTTTATCAAAACGTAAGTACAAAATAATTTTTTTAATGTATGAAAATGTAAATAATAATGATACAATGATCACCTGACTATCCACTATCCTGTTTAAGAAAATAAAGAACAGGCGGCGCGAGGTTTAGGGGAGCATGTGTGTGTGAGAGAGAGATGGGGAGGGAATAAAAAAAAAAAAAAGAAAGAAAATAAAGAACATAATTAACTTTAAAGTTATTATTATAAACTTTTGGGTCATATCCTAATTCCTTCCCAATTGCATTTTTTCTTGATTGGAATTATCATCATGAAATTCAGTGTCTTTTATTTTCTTCTTCTTTTTTTCTGCCTTGTTACATGGCATGTGGGATCTTCCCTGACCAAGGATCAAAACTGAACCTGTGCCTCCTGCAATGGGAGCATGGAATCTTAACCACTGAACCATCAGGGAAGTCCTCCTTCTTTTTCTTTATATTTGTATTTATTTGTGTGGGTTCCTAGTTATTTACTTATATTGTATAGTGTGTAATATGTGTATAGCATTATTCAAATGATAATAAATATCTGTAATATGTTTGTACATGCACACTAAATTGCTTCAGTCATGGCTGACTCTTTGCAACTCTATGAACTGAAGCCCACCAGGCTCCTTTGTGCATGGGATTCTCCAGGCAAGAATACTGGAGTGGATTGAGATGCCCTCCTCCAGGGAATCTTCCCTACCCAGGACTGAACCCATGTCTCTTGCGTTGGCAGATGGATTCTTTAACACTAGCACCACAAGGGAATATGTTTACTTTGTATATATTTTTCTGTAACTTTTCGTTTGCTCTGCAGTATGAGCATGTTCTTCATTCAAGTTGTTGTAAGTGGTTACAATTAATTCATTTCAGTGGGATAAAGTATTCTATTTTCTGATTTTTTTTAACCTTTGTTATACATTGAGTTTTTTCCTGTGTTTTGCTTTTATAGATAGCGCTTCTGTGAACTTTTTTTTTTCAGTATGTGTGCTCAGTGCATATGTGAAGAAATTTCTCTATTCTAGAGATTTTCAAGAGACGTGCATATTAGACTATAATTATTACTGTTTTCCAGCCACTCAGTCATGTCTGACTCTGTGATCCCACAGACTGCAGCATGCCAGACTTCTGTGTCTTTCACTGTTTCCCGGACTTTGCTCAGACTCATGTCCATCAAGTTGATGATGCCATCCAACCATCTCATCCTTTGTCACCCGCTTCTCCTTCTGCCCTCAAAATGTGCTGCAAAATATCGGTTGACTCCATCCTGAGGCTCCCCAGGGAGGTCTAGTTTGGGTGGCACCCTGGGTAGATTTCTTCAAACATTAGCTTCTCCTTTCTTTCTCCTTAGATTGTGGTCCCAGCCCTCTGGGACCTCTGTGGTCCCTGGGACCTCTGGATGCTCCGTGTTTCACCCTAAAGTCCTCTGCCACCTGGACATCTACTATAAAAGCTGACTGGAGAGTGAGGCTTTGTCATCAGAGACAAAGAGTTCTAGGAGTGGCTTGGAGTTCAGCTCTAAGTCCAAGGAGCACCACCTACCGACTAGATGAGATTTAGTTAAGACTGGGGAGTTGGGGATTCTAGGTAGTGTTTTTGAGTCCATCTTCAAATACATCAGATAATCCTACTCATTTATGGTTGATGTGCCCTTTTACTAACAAAAAGACTTGTTACTATTGTCTTTTTGAAAACTGGTGCTCCTGTATTATTTTGAATAATAAAATTAAAAAATAGAGCCAGTACTATATGCATATGACTTATTTTCAGGAATTATATCACACAGTTATGGAGGCTGAGAAGTTCCAAGATCTACATTCAGCAACCTGGAGAAGCAGGAGAACTGCTGGTGTAGTTTGAGTTCAATTTGAGGGCCTGAGAACCAAGAAAATCAAGGTGCAAGTTCCAGTCTAAAAGCTGGCACACTCAAGACCCAAGGAGAGATGATGTTTCAGCTTGAGTCTGAAGGTTAGAAACGATAGAAGTCTTAGCTCGAAGCAATCAGATAGGAGGAATTCTCTCTCACTCAGGGAAGGGTCAGCCTTTTTGTTTTTTCAGGCCTTCAACTTTCTGAATGGGGTCCCATCAAGTTGAGAAGGGCAATCTGCTTTCTTCAGTCTACAGATCCAAATGTTAATCTCATCCAAACACATCATCACAGACACTGAAACATAATGTTGACCTACTGTCTGGGTTCCCTATTTCCCAGTCAAGTGGGCAAATGAATTAACCATGACAGCTGATATGAAAAAGATCAAATGAACTAAAAATATGTTCACATTTTTTCCAGAATGTTCAACTTTACCATTTGAACAAAAGGAAAATGCGTTTTCTTACTCAAAATGTGGTTTCAACTATTGTACATGTTTATTGGCTTGAGAAGCTAATGTTGATTTTTATTACTTATCAGCATGAACAAAGTTCTTTGTCGATACTGATTTCTGAGAATGTAAAGGATTCATGATGCAAGATTCAGGATCAGGAACTGTACACAGTAATGGCCATTACAGGGTGGATATAGTTATATTCATGGAAACAAAATCATTGTTACCGTAAATATTCTAAAAACATTTAGGGGTTTTAGATAAATATAATATTAAATTTATTTGAAAATACTTTTTATTTTAATTTTTAAATATCAATTACATAAAAAAAGAGAATCTGATGAATTTTTTTAAAAAATGCTCTCAGGATCCCTAAAATTTACATTAGTATATGTCATTTGTAGGTTTTCATTGTTTGCGTGTGTTATAAGTTGCAAAATGCTGGGAAGAAATGTTCTGAGTATATATTTAAGGATACAAATGTTATTTTAGATGGCATGAGCACAACCTTTACTAGAAAATGGTTGTTTCCCAAGTTATACCCAAGGAGCAAATCACAAGTGTTCCTGTTCCTAATGCTTGCCAACACTTGACATTTTCATGGTTTTAAAATTACAGCAATCTTGTAGGTATGATTTTCTTCAAAAATTTTATCTTATGCTGGAGTATAGCCAATGAACAATGTTGTAGTAATTTCAGGTGGACAGCAAAGGGACTCAACCATACATATATATGAACATTCTTTCTCAAGCTCCCCTCCCATCCAGATTGCCATATAATATTGAGCAGAGTTCCGTGTGGTCTATGGTAGGACCTTATAAACATGTGTGTACATGTTCATCCCAAATTCCCTAACTAGCAGGTTTGCTTTTAATTTGCCGTTATTTAGTTACAAAGAAATTTAATCATCTTCCATATTTATTTACCACAATAGCTTCCTGTATGTGGTATCCAACCATATGTTTTGTCCAATTTAATTGCATATCATTTTTAATTTGATTTATAGGGGTTCTTTGTTTTCCCAGGTAACAATTCTCTATATAGTGTTTATATTATAACCCTCTTCACCCAGTACGTTGGTTGACTTATTCTCTTTCAGTGTCTTAACAAGCAAAAGTTTTGAAATTTTAGTTTATCAATCATTTTTCTTAGGGGTTATACCTTTATATTTGGCTTAAGATATTTTTCCTTTAGTAAATTATTATTCTCTTAAGTGCCTTCTAAAAGTTTTATGGTTTGACTTTCCCACTGAGGTTTCAGTCCATCATTAACTTATTTGGGGAAGTAGGTAGGAATCTTTTTTTTTTTTTTTTCTGATTTTAAATTCTTCATCACCAATCCTCAGTATAGCTCTGTCATAAATGAAGTTTCTAAATATTTAGAGCCTTGTTTTGAGACTCTTCAGTCTGGATAATGTATGACCATTTGTATCTTTGTACACATACACTTCAGCCCTCATAGTATTAAAAATTCTAAGCTTGTTAGACTTTTTATTTCAATGCATTGAATCTGTGGGAAGGGCTAAGATCTCTCTGCATTGTGGTTTTTGTTGCTGTTTGTTTACTGTTATTTTTTTCTTTTGCCATTGTCCTCATTCGGAGTTTTTTGATGGTTACACTCTCAGTGCCTGTGTTATTTTTCTTCACAGCATCCACACCTTCTGTGCTTTTATTTTATTTTTTAGCATTTTTATTTATTTGACTGAGTTGGGTCTTAGTTGTGGCAAGCGGGGCCTTTAGTTGCAGTATGCAGATTCCTAGTTGCAGCATGTAGAATCTAGTTCCCTGACCGGTATTGCACCCAGCTCCCCTGCACTGGGAGCATGGAGTCTTAACCGCTAGACCACCAGGAAAGTCACTTTCACCATTGGTTTCTGAATGTGTGAAGCTGTTGTATCCCTCCATTACTGGCCTTCTCAAATGTCTTTTAGTAAAGCTTTTTTTCATGAAGCTTTTGAAACATTTTTTTTTTGTTTATTCCCATTTCATATTTTCATGCACGCTAAGTTGCTTCAGTTTTGTTCGACTCTTTGAACACTTTGAACTGTGGCTTATCTCTGTCCATGGGATTCTCCAGGCAAGAATACTGGAGCGGACTGCCATGCCCTCCTCCAAGGGATTTTCCCCACCCAGGGATTGAACCTCTGTCGCTTACATCTCCTGGATTGGCAGACAGGTTCTTTAGCACTAGCACCACCTGGGAAGTCCATTTTATAGTTTTATGGTAATATAAATGGTATGTTTCTGTAATTGTATTTTCTATCTATGTGTTGTTAAGGTAGAAAAATTCAGTTACTTTTTGTAGAATATATTCAGGAAACTTGTCATAGTTTTCCATTAGGTGCTGAAAATTCTGTAGATTCTTTGGAGTATTTTGTATGGAAAATCATATAATTCAAAATAATGTGTTATAATTATTTCCTCTAAACTGTATCATTTTTTGTTTATTTCAACTACTGCTTGTATGGAGATGGCCAGAATCTATGATTTCTTTTGGTATTTTTCTTCTGCTTACTCCCCTTCATGATGTGTATGTGTGTGAAAGAGAGAGAGAAATTTGTAATGACAAAATTATATTTTGAGGGGCCTTATTATGTAAAACACGTGCAGACCAATGTGAATATGAGTTACTTGGGGAAGTACAGGTTTGTATTTGTTTCCACCACACATCTGGGGCTACTACAGAATTTTTTCTATCATTAAAAAAAAATTTAAATTGGTGTATAGCTTCTCTGATAGCTCAGCTGGTAAAGAATCCAATGCAGGAAAGATAGGAGATTGTGGGTTCAATCCCTGTGTTGGAAAAATCCCTTGAAGGAGGGAAGAGCAACCCAGCCCAATGTTCTTGCCTGAAAAATCCCATGGACAGAGGAACCTGGTAGGCTACAGTCCAAAAGGTTGCAGCATTTTGGCTGTTCATTTTCATTTAGCTTTAGGCTTTTCTGTGGATCTTACTAAATTCCCCACTCATTTATTCATTAGAGATTTTTTTTTTTTTAATATCCAGCATTTTGAGGCATCCTTTTCTCACGACAGGAATGGGGGCTTTGTCAGGCAGATGGACATATAATTAGAAACAGAAGAATAAATATCCTCAGTGCCATTCTTATCTGTCATTTCTCACACATATTTATTTCAGGTTTAACATAATAGTCCTGGCACTCAGAAAGATTCTGTACTTCAAGCACATCAATTAGTAGAATTGGCTGGTCTTTTCAGAACAAGGAGTTAAGTTAAAGAAGCTGAGCTGTGGCAGAAGTCTGAGAAGGCCTCTGTGGCCTCAGCCCTTCGTGTCCAATCTCTATCACCTCTTCCCTTGGGTGAGGACAGGACTATGAATAGGATGCATTTCACTATTCCACATCATGCAACAAAGTTGAGGAGAGTTTTCCAGTTGAAAATAATTTGAGTTAATCAAAATGGTGATCATCCTGGCTGCACCTGAGCTAATTAGGTGATCCCTGAAAAGGGGATGGGTCCTTCTTGAAACCAATCATTCAAAGCATGAGGGACACGTCCCTGATTGTCTCAGAATAGCAAACTGCCACAGGCTCTGGGAGACACACAAAAGGACCTGAGCGTGGCCTCTGGGTGCAGAGAGTGATCTCTGGCTCCCGTGAGCAGTACAGCCAGCCTACCGACACCAGGCTGTGGTGAAGGAGAGTACAGAATTTATTGCAGGGTGCCAAGCAAGGAGAAGAGGCCACTCACAAGCTGTATGACAGGCTTGTGCTCATTCTCAGGTTGATTGGCACCAAGGTGAAATTTCAAGCACCATAAACTTTTTGGTTTCAACTGATCTGAGGCTTATGTGCCTGTGGCCAGAAGTTTTCACCTTGTGGGGGATCTGCTTCTTGGAAAAACAATTTAGGAATATGTGTATCTGTGTCTTTCTTTATCTGTATCTTTCAGTGATTCTGCTGTGTATAGGTTGTCAGCCCAAAAGTTTTCTTTGTTTCTATATCTTCACTTTTTCTGATCATTAGCTCTGGAGCCAGTTATTTGAGACTCAGGAGAGGCTGGAGAGACTCGCGCTGAAGCCGCTTGCTACAAAAGAGGAGGGCATAAGGGCTTGTTTATGGTTTCAGTAGCCAGCCAGCCAGACAGTGGGACCTCAGTCATACAGCCACAGGAAATGAGCCCTGACAAAGCCTGCAGAGGATCTTTGCCTTGTCAGGTCTTCAAAATGAGGATGAAGCCAGGGGACACCTTGACTTGGTCTCCGGAGACCCTGGGCAGAGGATCGGCTGGAAGGCACAGAAACAGTGATGTAGAGCAATGGCACTGCATAAGCTGCCAAGCAGGCGGCAGAGCATCAGAGATCTGAAGCCAGAACCTCACCCCTAACGCATGGCATGCAGCACTCACCACTTTATTTACTGCTGTCTCACATAACTACTCCTTGGCACTAAAATTAAAATCATAGGAAAAAATCTTTCAGGTTCAGTTTTTCATCAGAATAATAGGGCTGATTTGGAGGGAAAAGCAAGATTACCTTTTATAAATTTAGACAGTCTTCCAGTTAGCACAATGTCTTAGAGAAAGTTTATTTTGTTTTATTTCTGGAGTATTATTAGCACTATAAATAAAGGATACATGTTATAAAGAAAACAGTAATTATAGTTTTAGAAGAAAACTGGGATAAAAATTCAGAGAAACTCATTTTTAAAGTCTATAAAACTAATTAAGGCAAACTTATAATAATGTTGTTTTATAGCATTCCTATACCTTAGAGGCATAGTCAAGGGAACACCTCCTTAGTGACTCATTCAGTACAAGAAAGAAGCAGCCAGTTTCCTCATTACAAAATATCATTATTTTAGTTTATTTTCATTTTTAAAAAATATTGTTGAAGTATAGTTGATTTACAATGTTGTATCAATTTCTTCTGTATAGCAAAGTGATTTAGTTACATTTATATATACATTCTTTTTCAAGTCATTTTTAATTACGGTTTCTCAAAGATATTGAATACAGTTCTCCAAGGATATTGAATATATAGTAGGACCTTGTTGTCTATCCATTCTATATATAATAGCTTGAACCTGATAACCCCAAACTCCCATTCCTTCCCTTTAAATTTTCAACATCCACTGGATCATAGGAAAGCAAGAAAATTCCAGGAAAAAAACAAACAAACAAACAACAACAACATCTGTTTTATTGACTACACTAAAGCCTTTGACTATGTGGATCATAACAAACTGAAAAAACACTTAAAGAGATGGGAATGCCAAAACGGCTTACCTGTCTCCTGAGAAACCTGTATGCAGGTCAAGAAGCAACAGTTAGAATCTTATATGGAAACACTGACTGGTTCAAAATTGAGAAAGAAGTATGACAAGGCTGTTAATTATCACCCAGTTTGTTTAACTTATATGCAGAGTACATCATACAAAATGCTAGACTGGATGAGTTACAAGCTGGAAGCAAAATTTCCAGGAGAAATATCAACAACTTCAGATGTGCAGATGATACCACTCTAATGGCAGAAAGCAAAGAGGAACTAAAAAGCCTCTTGATGAGGGTGAAAGAGGAGAATGAAAGAGCTGGCTTAAAGTTCAATATTAAAAATAAAAGTTAGTCTAGGTTCAATGCAGGATACAGGATTCTTGGGGCTGGTGCACTGGGATGACCCAGAGAGATGATATGGGGAGGGAGGTGGGAGGGGGGTTCAGGATTGGGAACACGTGTACACCTGCAGCAGATTCATGTTGATGTATGGCAAAACCAATACAGTACTGTAAAGTAAAATAAAATTTAAAAAAAGCTAAGGTCATGGCATCCAGTCCCATAACTTCATGCAAATGGAAGGTAAAAGGTGGAAGCAGTGACAGATTTCCTCTTCTTGGGTTCTAAAATCACTGTGGATGGTGACTGCAGCCATGCAATTAGAAGATGCATGCTTCTTGGAAGAAAAGCTGTGACAAACCTAGACAGTATATTAAAAAGTGAAGACATCATTTTTCCAACAAAGATCCATATAATCAAGTCTTTCTAGCAGTTGTGCACAGATGTGAGAATTGGACCATAAATAAGGCTGAGTGCCAAAGAATTGATGCCTTTGAATTCTGGTGCTGGAGAAGACTCTTGAGAGTCCCTTCGACAGCAAGAAGATCAAACCAGTCAATCTTAAGTGAAATCAACCTTGAATACTCACTGGAAAGACTGATGCTGAAGCTGAAGCTCCAATAATTTGGCCACCTGATGAAAAGAGCCAACTCATCAGAAAAAGCTTTGGTACTGGGAAAGATTGAGGGCAGGAGGAAAGGAGGGTGACAGAGGATGAAATGGTTGGATGGTATCACCGATTCAATGGACACGAACTTGAGCAAACTTCAGGATATGGTGAGGGACAGAGAGGCCTGGTTTGCTACAGTTAGAGGGGTTGCAAAGAGTAGGACGTGACTTGGAACTGAACAACCCAACAACATTTTAATACTCAGTGTAGAAATGCTAAAAACTTACAAAGTGGTGCAATTTTCTTTTCCTCCTAGTTGACCTGAAAATGTGCATGTTAATTATAATAACTGTGCTTTGACAAAGAGAATTTTTGACCATTGTGAACTAGCAACACATGCTATCAATAATAGGGCTTTATACCTTAGATATCGTGCAAAAGAGCACTGCCCCCAAACCTATTCCTCATTACTTCCATTTCATCTAAGGGATGTGAAGAATTGGTTTATGGTAAGGGGCTGTTTGATTCCAAATGCAAGCCAAACTCCAGCCAGGCAGACACAATTTGGCATCCCCATGTCTGACCAGANAGTAGGACCTTGTTGTCTATCCATTCTATATATAATAGCTTGAACCTGATAACCCCAAACTCCCATTCCTTCCCTTTAAATTTTCAACATCCACTGGATCATAGGAAAGCAAGAAAATTCCAGGAAAAAAACAAACAAACAAACAACAACAACATCTGTTTTATTGACTACACTAAAGCCTTTGACTATGTGGATCATAACAAACTGAAAAAACACTTAAAGAGATGGGAATGCCAAAACGGCTTACCTGTCTCCTGAGAAACCTGTATGCAGGTCAAGAAGCAACAGTTAGAATCTTATATGGAAACACTGACTGGTTCAAAATTGAGAAAGAAGTGTGACAAGGCTGTTAATTATCACCCAGTTTGTTTAACTTATATGCAGAGTACATCATACAAAATGCTAGACTGAATGAGTTACAAGCTGGAAGCAAAATTTCCAGGAGAAATATCAACAACTTCAGATGTGCAGATGATACCACTCTAATGGCAGAAAGCAAAGAGGAACTAAAAAGCCTCTTGATGAGGGTGAAAGAGGAGAATGAAAGAGCTGGCTTAAAGTTCAATATTAAAAATAAAAGCTAGTCTAGGTTCAATGCAGGATACAGGATTCTTGGGGCTGGTGCACTGGGATGACCCAGAGAGATGATATGGGGAGGGAGGTGGGAGGGGGGGTTCAGGATTGGGAACACGTGTACACCTGCAGCAGATTCATGTTGATGTATGGCAAAACCAATACAGTACTGTAAAGTAAAATAAAATTTAAAAAAAGCTAAGGTCATGGCATCCAGTCCCATAACTTCATGCAAATGGAAGGTAAAAGGTGGAAGCAGTGACAGATTTCCTCTTCTTGGGTTCTAAAATCACTGTGGATGGTGACTGCAGCCATGCAATTAGAAGATGCATGCTTCTTGGAAGAAAAGCTGTGACAAACCTAGACAGTATATTAAAAAGTGAAGACATCATTTTTCCAACAAAGATCCATATAATCAAGTCTTTCCAGCAGTTGTGCACAGATGTGAGAATTGGACCATAAATAAGGCTGAGTGCCAAAGAATTGATGCCTTTGAATTCTGGTGCTGGAGAAGACTCTTGAGCGTCCCTTCGACAGCAAGAAGATCAAACCAGTCAATCTTAAGTGAAATCAACCTTGAATACTCATTGGAAAGACTGATGCTGAAGCTGAAGCTCCAATAATTTGGCCACCTGATGAAAAGAGCCAACTCATCAGAAAAAGCTTTGGTACTGGGAAAGATTGAGGGCAGGAGGAAAGGAGGGTGACAGAGGATGAAATGGTTGGATGGTATCACCGATTCAATGGACACGAACTTGAGCAAACTTCAGGATATGGTGAGGGACAGAGAGGCCTGGTTTGCTACAGTTAGAGGGGTCGCAAAGAGTAGGACGTGACTTGGAACTGAACAACCCAACAACATTTTAATACTCAGTGTAGAAATGCTAAAAACTTACAAAGTGGTGCAATTTTCTTTTCCTCCTAGTTGACCTGAAAATGTGCATGTTAATTATAATAACTGTGCTTTGACAAAGAGAATTTTTGACCATTGTGAACTAGCAACACATGCTATCAATAATAGGGCTTTATACCTTAGATATCGTG
The DNA here is from genome assembly GCA_006410675.1 of Oreotragus oreotragus. NCBI lineage: Eukaryota > Metazoa > Chordata > Mammalia > Artiodactyla > Bovidae > Oreotragus > Oreotragus oreotragus. The sequence goes on from SJYX01003428.1 coordinate 310,273, forward strand.
CAAAAGAGCACTGCCCCCAAACCTATTCCTCATTACTTCCATTTCATCTAAGGGATGTGAAGAATTGGTTTATGGTAAGGGGCTGTTTGATTCCAAATGCAAGCCAAACTCCAGCCAGGCAGACACAATTTGGCATCCCCATGTCTGACCAGATGAAGCAACTGCAGTATGTCTTATGCAGGCTACCTGGTCATGTATTAACTCTCAAACATGTATTAACACATAATTCCAAATCTCTATCAATGTCAATTACTTTAGGAAAAGTAGTGTGTTAGAACCATAACAGAATGACCTCCCTGTGCAGAAGCATTTGTTTCTTACCATTCCATAAAGTTGTATGTGTCATAAAAGGCCTGTGGCTCCAGGCTTAAGCTGAGAGAAGAAAAATGACTGTAACAATCTTTGCAGAAACAGAAGTCAGAGCCCAGAGCATCAGCACTGACGTGAGAACAAAGCTTACCACTTGCTTTTTCTTCTACAAATACAGGCAAGGGTTTTCAGTGCCTCTAGTCATCAAATAGCTGTATTTGCTCATTAAGAGCAAACAAAACAAAAGAGAAGCCAACACAATAAAATCAATATTCATTGCAAAACCAGCTACAATGGGAAAAGAAAAATTTCAAACATCTGATCAAAGCTACAAAGTGTTGGTATGTTGGCAAATGTCAGTGTGATTCTGATCAGAGTTCTCGTCAATTCCTCTGAACCTGACAGAATAAAAGTAGAAGGTAGCTGCGCACTCTCGTTCCACCCCAACTCTGCCCAGACACTCTAGTTCTTACGCAGGCATTCTCTCCCTCTCTTCTGCATACCACAGGTGCTTTGAGTCAAGGAGACTTTTGCTGCTCCCTTGCAGTCCAGCCCAATCCTTTGGTTTTCCTAAGTACAGCAATTAGTATACAAGACAGCTCTGGTTACCTTCACGGTGTTGCAAACAAAAAACAAAACCTCTTTCCTCAAATATCTCCCTGCCAGTAGCAGATACACGACTGTCCAAGTCTTACAGCACTGACCTGCTGCTGCTGCTGCTGCTGCTGAGTCGCTTCACTTGTGTCTGACTCTGTGCGACCGCATAGACAGCAGCCCACCAGGCTCCCCCGTCCCTGGGATTCTCCAGGCAAGAACAGTGGAGTGGGTTGCCGTTTCCTTCTCCTGTGCATGAAAGTGAAAGGGAAGTCGCTCAGTCGTGTCCGACTCTTAGTGACCTCATGGACTGCAGCCCACCAGGCTCCTTTGTCCATGGGATTTTCCAGGCAAGAGTATTGGAGTGGGGTGCCATTGCCTTCTCCGACAGCACTGATGGGATCTACCCTAATCCAGCCTCTTTATCAGTTTCATCTCCTTGACCCTGAGCCCACAGCTTGATCCCTGCTTTTTTATCTGGGACCTACTATTTGCATTTTGTATCTCCAGCATTTGATCCCTGTTATGCAGCCAACTTGTGTGTTGCTCTTGTTCCAGGGTTTCCTGGATTACTTCCAGAAGGAAGGTACAACTCCAGGCCTGGTGGTTGACCAACACATGGGACACACTACCCTCTCTTCTCCTTAAAGAGAAAATTTAGAGATGCCTTTCTCAAAGCAGTTCCCTGGAGATTTCCATAGAGATGCTTTCCTATTAGTGGAGACGGAAAAGAGGCTATGGCACACCCTCTACATCCAGAGATGCTGGTTTCATGGTGTGGGGATGAACACAGAAGGGGATGTGAGTTCAGGGCGGAACAGAGGACATGAAGGCCAACACTGCCACTTCCAACCTGTGCCCTGCTGGGGAAATCACATAATATCTCTGAATATCAGTTTTCTTATTTATAAAAAAAACCTTATTTTGCAGAATCATTGTATTAGGTCAGAATTAAGCGTAGCACATGCATGCTAAGTGGCTTCAGTTGTGTCTGACTATTTGCAACTCCATGGACTTTAGCCCGCCAGGCTCCTCTGTCCATAGGATTCTTTAGGTAAGAATACTGGAGTGGGTTGCCATGCCCTTGTCTAAGGGATCTTTCTGATCCATGGATCGAACCTGCACGTCTTACATCTCCTGCATTGGCATTCAGGTTCTTACAAGTTACAACTCGGTTCACACAGCTAGAGCCATTAAGTGTAGTAGTTACCCCTTAGCTTGTAGCTGGACAGTATAGAATGAGAAAAGAGGTCTTCCCTTGTGGCTTAGTGGTAATGCAGGGGATTACGAGTCACCAGGCAAGGCAGGAGACAGAGGTCGGCTTCCTTCTCTGGGAGGATCCCGTACGCCTCGGAGCAACTAAGCCCGTGGGCCCCAACCACTGAGCATGTGCTCGAGACCCAGGAGCCACGGTTCCCAAGCCCACATGCCGCAACTCCAGAATCCCATGCGCGGGAAAGCCTGTGTTCCGCACCAAAAGAAGCCACCGCAGCAAGAAGCTGCTGCACCGCAACTGGTGAGTAGTCTCCCCTTGCCGCAACTAGAGAAAGGTTCTCTCAGCAGTGAAGACCTAGCACACCACAAAGTAAATAATTAAAGAGAAAAAGAATGAAAATCGAAATGAAATGCAGATGAACTCACAATACTGGTATTCCTACATGCCTGAAAAAATGGCTTTGAGGGTAGCAAAATGTAAAAAACAGGTACAATCAAATGTATGCATGCAAGTTGTGTCTGTTTCCTAGCAAGACAGAACAACACAGAGTTATCTGGGGAATCTGAAAATAGTTCTGAAATCCTTCTGAAAGGATAGCAGATTCTTAAAACATATATATTTCATAGTTCCTAAGATATGTCTTCTATTCCAGGTCCTATTCATCAGCTAGTTCTTTGGATCCGCATTCACTCTTACTTGACCAAAAATCTCATCAAGCTTAGCTTTCTAATTTCCCAATGCATGGAAGGTTCAAAAATAGCAAATTAAGTGGGAATAATGAGCCTGGATGGAAAGAAAGAACCTGACAATTTTACTATCCAACAATTCATTCCTTGAAGGTTAAATACAGCAGATATTTTATATGGGATTTATGTTGAAAAACAAATCTTTGCCTTGCATTTTGTAAATTATATAGTGATATTTACATATATAAAATGTCATGATATCATTTTATCTTGGAATTCTAAGTATAGAAAGAATGAAATATGTCAACTTTTTAAACAAAAATTTTAAACAAAATTTTATTCTAAAATTATATTTTAAACAAAATTATATTTTAAGCAAAATATAAGACTTTTTTTTCTTGCTGAACAAAAAATTGTACCTTTCTGAGAGCCTGCTTGAGCCTAATGGAACAATGTCTTAAGTAAGATCACATTTTCAATGTCTCTCAGAAATTTTCTCCAACAGGGGAGATGCGACTTTATTTTCCTACAAATCTTTATAAACAAAGCAAAGGAAAATACCTAGTTAGGATAGATAAGAGTAGATGACTAAAAAGCAGGATAGCAATATTTATATAATGTGATCAGACGCCAAGGACTATGCAAAACATGGAAATTAGCCAAATTTCTCAGTTTGGTTCGCCTCTAACAACCAAGAAACAGTAATGGCCTTCACTTAGGTTAAACTTTCTTTTCAAATTTCCCCACATCATATCAGGCCTTTCTTTTTTTTTTTTTTGTATTTATTTATTTTTTTACACGAACTCCCAAACATGAACCCCCCTAGATTA
>SJYX01003428.1:329125-353610 GCA_006410675.1 Oreotragus oreotragus
TATGTCTTCTTTGGAGAAATATCTGTTTAGTTCTTTGGCCCATTTTTTGATTGGGTCATTTATTTTTCTGGAATTGAGCTGTATAAGTTGCTTGTATATTTTTGAGATTAATTGTTTGTCAGTTGCTTCATTTGCTATTATTTTCTCCCATTCCAAAGGCTGTCTTTTCACCTTGCTTATAGTTTCCTTTGTTGTGCAGAAGGTTTTAATTTTAATTAGGTCCCATTTGTTTATTTTTGCTTTTATTTCCAATATTCTGGGAGATGGGTCTTAGAGGATCCTGCTGTGATTTAAGTCAGAGAGTGTTTTGCCTATGTTCTCCTCTAAGAGTTTTATAGTTTCTGGTCTTACGTTTAGATCTTTAATCCATTTTGAGTTCATTTTTGTGTATGGTGTTAGAAAGTGTTCTAGTTTTATTCTTTTACAAGTGGTTGACCAGTTTTCCCAGCACCACCTGTTAAAGAGATTGTCTTTAATCCATTGTATATTCTTGCCTCCTTTGTCGAAGATAAGGTGTCTGTATGTGTGTGGATTTATCTCTGGGCTTTCTATTTTGTTCCATTGATCTATATTTCTGTCTTTGTGCCAGTACCGTACTGTCAACCACACTTATGTATATTCCTGCTTTTCAAAGTTTCAATAACCATCTACCTAATTACTTTTATTTCTTTGAAAGGAAATTCTGAGGAGCAATGGAAGCAAAAACTACATTGCAAAACAGGTGACCCAACTACTTCAACATGTAGAATTGACCATATGGAATGAGAGTTTTGTTTCTCCAGGAAAGCATGAAAATTCTGTCCTTGACATAGGTAAGAAACACTGAGGATTAGTTTTAAGACCAGAAAATTTTATGAAAGTCATCTTTCATCAGACCTTGTGTTAATATGTTCATATATCATGAACAGAGTTCACTTACGTGATTTTTCCCACATGCAGAAGATCGCTCCCAGGTGACTATTCCTTCGCAAAATTTTTATTTTTTCTTGTTAAAATTTTAAAAATTGAATTATAGTTGATTTATATTGTTGTGTTAGTTTCAGGTATATAGCATAGGAGGGCTTCCCAGGTGGCACTAGTGGTAAAGAACCCACCTGCGAATGCAGGAGACAGAACAGATGTGGATTCGACTCCTGAGTCATGCAGATCCCCTCGAGGAGGGCACGGCAGCCCACTCCAGTGTTACCGCCTGGAGAGCCCCCGGGTCAGAGGAGCCGGGCTTCAGTCCACGGGGTTGCAAAGAGCCAGACATGACTGAACTGACAGCAAGCCCGTGTGCATGTACAGCATAGCGATTTGGTGCTTTTGCAGGTTACATTCCATCGTAGATTATAATGAGATATTGGGTATAATTTCACGTGCTATTCAGTAAATCTCCGTTGCCTATCTATTTTGTATATTGTAGTTTGTACCTGTCAGTCCCGTAGTCCTAATGTATCCCTCCCCACTGCCTCTCCCCTTTGGTAACCTTAAATTTGTTTTCTATATCTGTGAATCTGTTTCTATTCTGTACATATACACTCATTTGTATTATTTTTCAGATTCCACATGTAAGTGTTATCTATTGTATTTGTCTTTCTATGACATTTTATTAAGTATTATATTCTCTGAGTCCATCCGTGTTGCTGCAAATGGCAATATTTCATTCTTTTTAATGGCCGAGTAATGTTCCAGTATGTACCATGTTTTCCTAAGTCAATCATCTGTTGATGGGCACTTAGGTTGCTACCATGTCTTGGCTATTGTGCATAGTCCTGCTGTGAACACTGGGGTGGATGAATCTTTTCAAATTAGAGTGTTTCTTTCTGGATCGATGCCCAGGAGTAGAATTCCTGGATCATATGGTAGCTCTATTTCTAGTTTTTGTTTTTTTTTTTTTTTTATGAAAACTCTGTTTCTTTGAAAACTTTTAAATGCTTAGCTTCCCTTGCTTAAAAATATTAGTTCTCCTTTCCCCAGGCACCCCATTACACATTGTTTAAAGAAAAATTTTCCCTTTAAATATTCTGCGGTAAAGGCTGAGCTTGCCTAGTTTAGTTCCAGCTCTGGGAAGCATGACAGTCTGCTCTCTTCCCTTGAGTTGTGTGACCCATATGTGTTGCCTATACTTTTGGCAATTCATCTCCACCAGTCAGAAATGTTAGGGGAGGACCAAATGGTCTACCTTGCAATAAAATGACTAGTAATGGATCTGTCAAAGAAAAGAGTTATTAGCAAGTTTTTTAGGCATGAGAACTGAGCAACGCAGGACTCACTTTCCTAATGTTTCCAGTTTATGAAACCAAGAAGTGCAATGAGACAAGTGAGAAGACTGTTCTAGAAGCTGGAAACAACACAATGGATATCGACTGCCCAAATGCTTTCAAAGGAACCACAAGAGGTACTGTGTCTAAGATGACCTATACTCTTGACCTATAACTTCTAGGCACTGTATTTCTAGGTGATGGAGCCAAGCTTCCAAAGCATTCAAGGTAAGAAGACTCTTCTGGCAGAATTAAAAGATCTGCCTTGACCACTAACCAGGCAATTTTGAGGACACAGTTTGTATGGACTTTGTGATATACACGGAGGTTCAAACAGGGATTCCTTGACTTAGCTCCTTAAAAGGGATGGGCTGGTGCATGCTCAGTTTCATATACTGATCCAAAAAGCTTACTCTTTTTAAAAAACTTTATTTCTTAAGTGAAGTCCCTGGTGGCTCAGCTGTAAAGAATCTGCCTGCAATGCGGGAGACCTGGGTTTGATCCCTGGTTGGGAAGATCCCCTGGAGAAGGGAAAGGCTATCCACTCCAGTAGTCTGGCCTGGAGAATTCCATGGACTATATAGTCCATGGGGTCGCAAAAAGTCGGACACAACTGAGTTTCACTTTTGTAGTTGATTTNGGTTGGGAAGATCCCCTGGAGAAGGGAAAGGCTATCCACTCCAGTAGTCTGGCCTGGAGAATTCCATGGACTATATAGTCCATGGGGTCGCAAAAAGTCGGACACAACTGAGTTTCACTTTTGTAGTTGATTTACAATGTCATGCCAGTCTCTGCTATATAGTGAAGTGGCTCAGATAAAACACTTTCTTTCTTTTTTAAATATTCTTTTCCATTATGGTTTATCGCAGGATATAGACTATAGCTCCCTGTGTTATAACAGTAGAGCCTTGTCATTTGCCTGTCCTCTGTATAACAGTTTGTGTCTCCTTGCTCATCCCACACTCCCAGTCCTTCCCTCCCCCCGTCTGACTCCCCATGGCAAGCTCAAGCCTGTTCTCCGTGTCTATGAGTCTGTTTCCGTTTTGTAGATAGGTTAGTTTGTGCCGTATTTTAGATTCCACATGTAAGTGATATCATATGGCATATCTGTCTCTCTTTCTCACTTACTTCACTTAGTACGATAATCTCTAGGTCCATCCGTGTTACTGCAAATGGCATCATTTCATTCTTTTTTTGGCTGAGTAATATCCCATTGTATATACATACCACACCTTCTTTACCTGTTCCTCTGTTGATGGACATTTAGGCTGTTTCCATGCTTTGATTATTGTGAACACTGCTGCTATGAACATAGGGGTACATGCACCTTTTTGAATTATAGCTTTAGCAAGAAATATGCCCAAGAGTGGGATTGTTGGATCACATATTGGTTTTTTGAGGAACCACCACACCATTTTCCATAGTGGCTGCACAAACTTACATTCCCACCAAATGTAGTGTAGAAGTGTTTCTTCAGAGAAGCTCACTCTTGAGGATAGCACATGAGTTGCCTCAAACACTCTTTCCCTTGAGAGGCATTTTATAATCTCTCTATTCTGCTAGCCTACAAGTTGGCAAACTTTTTCTGTAAGAACACAAGAGGACAAATATTTCTGGCTTTGGGGCCAGATGATTTTTGTTTTATCTACTCAGCTCTTGACATTGTAGCGTGAAAGCAGCCATAGGTGATATGTAAATGAAGGGACATGACTGTGTGCCAATAAAACTTTATTTACAAAAACAAGTGATAGGCTGGATTTGACCCCCAGGCCATAATTTGACACCCCTGCTTTATTCGATCATTTTGTTTAAGTCTCTGCATCACATCCACACTATGCGACCCTTTCTAATTTATTTATTTGTTTGTTGTCTATCTCTCCCACGACATCATCTCCCTGATGGCAGGGACTCTGCCCATTTTGTTCCCTGTTGTGTTGCAACGCCTGGAACACTGTCCAGTACACAGTAGATGCTCAGTAAACATGTGACAAGTGAATGAATGAATGCATGCATGAAAAGTATTTCAAAGAGAAAGACCCAGTTACCTGGAGAGAGTGAAGTACTTGTTCCTATGATTCCTCCAGGAAATTCCTGGCTACTGGTTAATCTTCACTGAGCTGTAGAAGAGAGGAGGGAGAGGGGAAAACATCTAAAAATGAGTTGATTTTTATTATTTTTTCAACCATTCACTTCTTTTTAAAATTTTATTTTTTTATTTATTTTCGGTTATGCTGGGTCTTGGTTACTGCTTGCAGGCTTTCTCTAGTTGCAGTGCTCAGTGTTTCTCATTGTGGGGGCCTTCTCATGCATCCAGCCTCCACGGGATGCATGGGCTTCAGTAGTTGTGACTCACAGGCTGTAGAGCACAGGCTCAGTAGTTGTGACTTAGTTGCTCTGTGGCATGTAGAATCTTCCAGGACTAGGGATTAAACCCATTTCCTCTGCATTGGCAGGTGATTCTTATCCACTGGACCACCAGAGAAGTCCAGTTGATTTTTTAGATTGAGTGATATAGGTGGTAAGTGGTTTGGGGTGAAACTGGGATGGTGGCACGTGAATGACTGCAGTTTAGGAAACTGTGTCCTACTGTGCATTTAACTTCTATGACTTAAATTCTTCTAGCATGAAAAGGGAAAGGGAAGAGGGTGGGAGGGAGACAGAGAGAGAGAGAGAGAGAGAGAGAGAAAGAGAGAGAGAGGCTGAGAAAGAGAGAGAGGAGGAAGGAGTGAAGGAAGGATGAGAGAATGAATTAAATAGAATGGGCCATCCTGTCTACTTTTCCATTAAATTAGATACCCAAGAGTCAGCTTGAGATGGAAGATGGGAATTACTTGGAATATTTTTAAAATTAACTTTGTTGGAGCATAGTTGCTTTATAATGTTGTGTTAGTTTCTACTACACAGCAGAGTGACTCTGTCATGTGTATACACATATCCCTTCTTTTTTGGATTTCCTCCCCATTTAGGTTGGCACAGAGCATTGAGCAGAGTTCCTTAGCTATATAGTAGTTTCCCATTAGTTATGCATTTTATAGAGAGTGTTGATAGTGTATGGGGCTTCCCAGGTGCTGCAGCGGTTAAGAATTCACCCGCCAGTGCAGGAGATGCAAGAGGTGTGTTTCAGTCCCTGGGCTGGGAAGATACCCTGGAGTAGGGAACGGCAAGCCACTCCAGTGTTCTTGCCAGGAAAATTCCACGGACAGAGGAGCCTGGGGGGCTACAGTTCAAAGAGCTGCAAAGAGTTGGACAAGACTGAGCAACTGAGGGCACACACGTCAACAGTGATATATCTTAATCCCAATCTCCCTGTTCACCCAGCGCTGCACTTCCCCGCTTGGTGTCTATGCATTTGTTGTCTAGGTCTGTGTCTCTGTCTCTGTCACCTGTACCATTTTTCTGGATTCCACATGTGTGTGTTAATATACAATATTTGTTTTTCTCTTTCTGGCTCGCCTCACTCTGTATGACAGTCTCTAGGTTCATCCATGTCCCAGCTTTATTTCATTTTACAGTTGAGCCGTATTCCACTGTACATACACACCACATCTTGTCCATCCATTCCTTTGTTGATGGACATCTAGGTTGCCTCCGTCCCTTGGCCACCTTAGACAGTGTACAGGAATGCATACGAGGGAGTCATCATCTATTCAGAAACATTTTATTTCTTCATCCCACATGAGTTCCAGGCTTCCCAGGTGGTGCTAATGGTAAAGGACCTGCCTGTCAATGCAGGAGATGTAAGAGATGGGGGTTTGATTCCTGGGTCGGAAAGATGCCCTGGAGAAGAAAATGGTAACTCACTCCAGTATTCTTGCCTGGAGAATCCCATGGACAGCGGAGCCTGGTGGGTTACAGTCCATGGGGTCGCAGAGAGTTGAACATGACTGAGCACATACACGCACATGTGTGAGCACACACNGAGAAGAAAATGGTAACTCACTCCAGTATTCTTGCCTGGAGAATCCCATGGACAGCGGAGCCTGGTGGGTTACAGTCCATGGGGTCGCAGAGAGTTGAACATGACTGAGCACATACACGCACATGTGTGAGCACACACACACACGCACACACACACGCACACCCGAGTTTCACCTTCTGGAGACAAACATCTTGCCTTATGATTCTCCTTTTGATGTCTAATGTTCATATATAAATATTTTACAACACATCGATAGAATATTTTGCACATATATCCCTTATAATGTGTGATACATTAGACTATATATTACATATACAGAATAATAATGACAAAGCCACATGTAATGTATTGATTGGGTAATGGAAAAGACTTCCAAGTGCAATTTTGACTTTATATAACCCTTACAACCCTCACACAGAACACTAATGTATCAATTCCCCAACTTCTAGATACCCTAGAAAACATGACTTTTCTTCCATTTTCTCAGATAAGAGTGCAGTGGCGCTTATTACTTATCGATCTCTTGGGGATGTTATAAATGGATCCTTTTTCAGTGATAGAAGAGGGATAAAGGAAGTCAACCTGAACTCTAAAGTGATAAGTGGCTCCATTGGTGTGAAGGAAAAAGTTGATCTATCTAAACCTGTGTTCCTGACCTTCCAACATACTCAGGTGAGCAAAATCTAGGCTTTACCTTGAACAGGTGAATTATCAGTCCAGGCAGGAAACTGAATTCAACTCCGATCACTCAGAGAGAACTAACAAATGTTGAGGTACTCAGACAAATGTGGGACAGCTAGTATCACACTTAAGCATAAAAAGGCAATGGGGGAAAAAAGCACTGGGGGGATGAGCATTGCCCAGTGAAGGTTGCAGGTATACAGGAAGATTGCCCACTGGAGGTGGAGGCAATTTGCAGCAGAAAAGCAGTCCAGTAGAAATGCCAGAGCTGCCTCTTCTCTCTCTCATCTGTTTCTCTCATTGGTCTTATCAGTGACCAACAACCTGGGGAAAGCGTGCATAACAGTCAGTCCCAGAGATAACCAGAGAAGGGCAGAATAAGTGAAGAGCAAACCCCACAGTGAAAGTGGGGTATGCAACACTTCCCCACAAGGGTTTCAGAATTTTTCCAATCCAGTTTCCAACCCAGTGCACCTCAATTAACCTATAAAGTTGATATGATAAAAACCAGAAGAAGATCCACTTTCATGCTCTTCTCTTTCCAGCCAGGTGGCGGGAGGAGAAAGTATTTTTGCGTCTACTGGAAAGGATCAAAGGATGGGGGCAGCTGGTCGACGGAGGGCTGCGCTCATTTGGGCAGCAACGATTCTCACACCCAGTGCAAGTGCTCCCACCTTTCCAGCTTTGCTGTTCTCATGGCGCTTGCTCCCAAGGTACAACGATGTATGGTCCCTTACCGTGAACTTGACTGTGTCCAGGAAGACTCTCCGAGTCTCAGAAAAACGAAAAAAAAAAAAAAAAAAAAACCACACACACGCACACACACACAAAAACTCTGAGATAAGGAGTCAAGCAGAAGTAGATTACTTAAGAGATAATTCCAGGAAGCATCAGTAAGGGACTGGGAAATGAAATGGGAAAGAGACAGAAGCCAATCAGAGAAGCCAGATGCCAGGTACCACTAGGAGTAACTGGGCTTACTTCCCTCTGGGAGGTATTTGGAGTCAGGGTAGAAGACACGCCTCAGAGTCATCCTAACTGAATGGCGAGAAAGCTGGGTTATTTATGCACCACCTCCCTTCAGTCATTTGTTGAAAGCTACATCATTGACTCAATGGATATGAATTTGAGCACATTCCGGGAGATAGCAGAGGACAGAAGAGCCTGGCGTGCTGCAGTCTATGGGTTGCAAAGAATCAGACAAGACTTAGTGACTGAACAGCAACACCTAGTGTGTATTCATCCTCTTGACGTGTCCATGGGCATGGGCAGAGTGTGCTCAAGCTAGCGGAGAGAGCCCTCAGTCATCGAGAAGTCAGTTGTCAGCCCCTACGGTGGAAAGGTCTGTGGAGACCTGGTACTCTGCGAGAAGTAGAGCTAACCCCCATCACCAAGTCATACCAGAACAAAGGCAACTGACCATCACCCATGTAAAAGCATAGCCCCCTAAACTTCCCAGGTCCCAGCCATGTCTCAGATAACTCAGATTTAAAGAAATTTACCTAACTTGTTTCCCCATTTATTTTAAACTCCCATTTATTGAGCATTGACTGGAAGACAGCACCATATTTCTTATGTAAATGCATAACCTCATAGTGTTAATTTAACAGATTTATATGTAAGTATCTTTGCTGTTGTTGAGTCACTGAGTTGTGTCTGACTCTTTGAGACCCTACGGACTACAGCATGTCAGGTTCCCCTGTCCTCCACTATCTCCTGGAGTTTGCTAAAATTTATGTCCATTTATAATCAGTGATGCTATCTAGCCAACTCAATGGGCCTGCATCTGAGTAAATTACTATATGCCTGATGCCATTCCAGGCATTGTGGATATTACAGAGAACAAAACAGCCTCCATGAGATTATATTTGATTGCCATCTTGTCCAATAGGATCACCACACGTGGTTATTGAACACGCAAAATGTGACTAGTATGACTGAAGAAACAAATTCTATTCCATTTGAATGTATTTAAATCAAGTAATAGTATAAAATATTTTTCCACCAAATACAACTTTGTTTTTTGGTAGGACCACGCTTTACTTTCACTCTTTACAATATAGCATTTGATTGAGATGCTCGGTAAGTGTTAAGTACATACTGGATTTCAAAGACTGAATATGGAGGAAAAAGAATACCAACTAATTCATTAATAACTTTTACACTGAATGTAATTTGTACTGATTATATTTTTCTTATATCATTATATTAATTGTATGACATTCAACAAGTATTTTGAACATGTGTACATGAGTGCTAAATTGCTTCAGTCGTATCCGATTCTTTGTGAGTGTAGCCTGGCTCCTCTGATCATGGGATTCTGCAGGCAAGAATACTTGAGTGGGTTGCCATGCCTGCCTCCAGGGGATCTTCCTGACCCAGCGATTGAACCTGCCTGTTACATCTCCTGAATTGGCAGGCAGGTTCTTTACCACTAACACAACCTGGGAAGCCCAGTATTTTGAACATGTACTATTAAATCAATTTGACTTGTTTCTTTTGACATTTTCAAAAATATGGCCACTAGAAAATTTAAACTTCTGCACATGGCTCATCTGTTTCTATTTTTCAATGCTGGGCTAGCTCTCTGTGATAAATGCTATAACTACTCGTAATTTGAAGAGGGAATCACCAAGTGTCAGAGAGATTAAGTTGTTTCTTTGGGAGCTGAACTGGAAAGCCCATCTGATGCTCCATCAGGAACGTACCTATAGAGCTGGAATAATAGATTCCTCCTTTGGTGTCTTCTAGGAGGATCCTGTGCTGACCATGATCACATACGTGGGGCTGAGCCTCTCTCTGCTCTGCCTCCTCCTGGCGGCCCTCACCTTCCTCCTGTGTCGATCCATCCAGAACACCAGCACTACCCTCCACCTGCAGCTCTCCATCTGCCTCTTCCTGGCCCACCTCCTCTTCCTCGTGGGGATTGATCAAACTGAACCTGAGGTAGGTGAATTAACATATTCATGGTCCTAATCCAATCTAGCCATTTAGTTTGAAGGACAGATGGGATGAATGACAATAAACACCAATGATTGTGTAGCAAGAGTTCTCATTTCATCTCTCTGTGTAATTTTGAACATGACCTATAATTTCTTTTAAAATTTTTTATTTTTCTTTTTTAAATATAAATTTATTTATTTTAATTGGAGGCTAATTACAATATTGTATTGGTTTTGCCATACATTGACATGAATCTGCCATAGGTGTACACGTGTTCCCCATCCTGAACCTCCCTTCCACCTCCCTCCCCATACCATCCCTCTGGGTCATCCCAGTGCACCAGCCCCAAGCATCCTGTATCATGCATCAAACCTGGATTGGTGATCTGTTTCACATATGACATTATACATGTTTCAGTATCATTCTCCCAAATCATCCCACCCTCGCTTTCTCCCACAAAGTCCAGAAGACTGTTCTATACATCTGTGTCTCTTTTGCTGTCTTGCATACGGGGTTATCGTTACCATCTTTCTAAATTCCATATATATGCATTAATATACTGTATTGGTGTTTTTCTTTCAGGCTTACTTCACTCTGTATAAAAGGCTCCAGTTTCATCTACCTCATTAGAACTGATTCAAATGTATTCTTTTTAATGGCTGAGTAATACTCCATTGTGTATATGTACCACAGCTTTCTTATCCATTCATCTGCTGATGGACATCTAGGTTGCTTCCATGTCCTGGCTATTATAAACAGTGCTGCGATGAACATTGGGGTACATGTGTCTCTTTCTATTCTGGTTTCCTCGGTGTGTATGCCCAGCAGTGGGATTGCTGGGTCATAAGGCAGTTCTATTTGCAATTTCTTAAGGAATCTCCACACTGTTCTCCATAGTGGCTGTACTAGTTTGCATTCCCACCAACAGTGTAAGAGGGTTCCCTTTTCTCCACACCCTCTCCAGCATTTATTGCTTGCAGACTTTTGGATAGCTCTACTGACCCACAGGAGAAAATGAACTACTCTTGTGATAAACCACTGATATTTTATAGTTTATTTGTTGCAGTAGCTATTGTAACCCTAACTAACGCCATCAGTCTGACAGTAGTGCTGTGCCAATGACCGTAATTTCTGAAGGGTTATTTACCAAAATGTTTGAGTGTCAGACTGATGGTGTCCCAGGATTGAACCTGGGTCTGCTCTATTGCAGGCAGATTCTTTACAATCTGAGCCACTGTGGGAGCAGCACTCAAATCCGTAATAGACAAGAGTTAGCAAATCAATACTCCATCGACCTTGCCCTTTGCGGGAATGGGATGGAAAGATCTCCTGGAGAAGGGCATGGCTACCAATCCAGTATTTTTGCCTGGAGAATTCCATGGACTGAGGAGCCCTGCAGGCTACAGTCAATGAGGTCACAAAGAGCTGGACGTGACTGAGTGACTAACACTTTCACTTTTCACCCATGACATTCATTTTTTGGCACTTCTGGCTTGCCCCATGCACAAAATAGGCAGATTTCAATGGTTGGTGAGAGTCCCTAGAAGATGTGTTGCCCCTAAACAAAATGGGACAGGTGTAAGAATTGAAATTCCAGGCTAGCATGCAGGAAATAATAAGTTTTAAGGATATAATTTGACTTCCCAGGTGGCGCTAGTGGTAAAGAACCTGCCTGCCAATGCAGAGACATAAGAGATGCAGGTTCGATCCCTGGGTAAGGAAGACCCCCTGGAGGAGGGCATGGCAACCCACTCCGTTATTCTTGCCTGGAGAATCCCATGGACAGAGGAGCCTGGTGGGCTACAGTCCATGGGGTCGCAAAGAGTTGGACACGACTGAAGCGATTTGGCATGCACACAGACAAGGATATAATCAGATACAGACCACATCAGCTCCGTGTTCCTAACTCTACTCTCCCCTCCAGGTGCTGTGCAAAGTCATTGCCGGAGTACTGCATTACCTCTACTTGGCCACCTTCACCTGGATGCTCCTCGAAGGGCTGTACCTCTTCCTCACTGTCAGGAACCTCAAGGTGGCCAACTACACCACTGCAGGCAAATTCAAGAAGAGGTTCATGTACCCTGTAGGCTACGGGGTTCCAGCTCTGATTGTGGCTGTATCAGCAACAGTAGGACACAAGAATTATGGAACGTATACTCAGTAAGCATGATGAGTGCATTCATGGTGGAGTTGGTGTCCATTACCAATACAAAATCTGAAACCATCGGGTAGAGAGGGGCTGGCCAACTTTCTATTAAAAAAAAAAAAGAAAAACAACAGATGGTAACTATTATTGTTCTGCAAGCCGTATGGTCTTTTTGGAAATTACTCAACATTGCCCCTGTAGTGTTATAGACAATTTGTAAATTAATGGATGTAATTGTTTTTAAATAAAACTTTATTTACAAAAACAAAGAGTGAACCAGATTTGGCCTATGGGCCATAGTTGTAACCCTTGGAATAGAATCAAGTATGGGAGATTTTCTGCCTACTAAGTATTGGTAATTGCTTACTTTTGCCAGTTTCATATTGCCATGTCCTCTTCCAGAATAAATTATATTGATAAATTATACTATCTTTGCAAATATAAACTATGACAGAATACAAAGTATTGGGCATTAGAGTGCTAAGGACATGAAATATGCTTGATTATTAGTGTTGACAGTTTTTGTAGCTGAAAATTACTACTTTTACTCGCTTATTTTAGCAATAATTATTATTAGAATCCACCTTCAATGTGGGAAACCTGGGTTCAGTCCCTGGGTTGGGACTATCCCTTGGAGGAGGGCATGGCAACCCACTGCAGTATTCTTGCTTGGAGAATTTCATGGACAGAGGAGCCTGGTGGGCTACAGTCCATGGGGTTGCAAAGAGTCATTAGAATACATTATCAGGATTCCCTGGTAGCTCAGCTGGTAAAGAATCTACCTGCAAGGCAGGAGACCCTGGTTCGATTCCTGGGTCAGGAAGATTCGCTGGACAAGGGAATGCCTACCCGCTCCAGTATTCTGGCCTGAAGAATTCCATGGACTCTATAGTCCATGGGGTTGCAAAGATGCAGATAAGACTTTCACTTTTCACTTTCACATGGTATTAGAATACATTATTAGCTACATTCATTGATCTTTAATTCTGTCAGGAAATGTATTAAAAATGTATGCACATTATCTCATTTAATCTTTACTATGAGATCTATGGTGGCTCAGATGGTAAAGCGTCTGTCTACAATGCAGGAGACCTGGGTTCGAGCCCTGGGTTGGGAAGATCCCCTGGAGAAGGAAATGGCAATCCACTCCAGTACTATTGCCTGGAAAATCCCATGGACAGAGGAGCCTTGTAGGCTACAGTCTATGGGGCCGCAAAGAGTCGGACACGACTGAGCGACTTCACTATACTATGAGATCTATATGATGAAAACCTTGATAAAAGAAATCAAAGAAAATTCAAATAAATTAAGTGATGGTCCACGTTCATGGACAGGAAGACCCAATATTATCAAGAAGTCAGTTTTTTCCAACTTGATCTATAGATTGAATGTATTCCCAACTAAAAATTATTTTGTGAATATTGACAATCCAGTTCTGGTGTTTATAAGGAGTAGCAAATGACCCAGAATAGCTAACACAATATTGAAGGAGAAAAGCAAAGTCAGAGGACTGATAATACCATCTGACTTCAAGACTTGGTATATACTATATACAGTAAATACTTAATCTTTTCAACACTTCAGTTGGCCCCACTTTACACTTGGGAAACTGAGGTTCAAAGCCTACAGTTTGCAAGAGATAAGGACTCATGTTTAATTCCACCTAAGATTCAGATCTGAACCAAACACGTATGGACACTGCTCAGATATTGCTACAGCAGCCCAAATTCAAGCCCTCGGCTTTCTCCTAAGAAATCAGCAGCTAATGCTTATCTTTCTCTCAACAGCTGCTGGCTCAAACTTGATAAAGGGTTCATCTGGAGCTTCACGGGGCCAGTAGCACTCATTATCTTGGTAGGTGACCAACCAATGATATTTACTGGCCAAACACAGAGTGTGTTTCTTATCTGTTAAAGTGGAAATGAGATGTGATAAGGAAATACAGCCTAATGTGATCAACGCTTCTTGCTGGAAATATTACCTTCAGATGTCTTTCCTCAGCTTCCCCCAGCTCCCTGGTTCCTCTGATATAACTTAACCCTCTGCTGGGAAGTCTTTTAAAAATCCATTATTTGTTCATTTGACACACCTTTAGAAAATATTCACTCTGCATAGAACATTTTTCTGTTTGCCAAGAAATTCCTGATTACATCCATCATCCCGGTAGAGGTGTGAATAGCATTCTTTCATTTTTAAAGCATCCTGGCTTGAATGATAAATTATATAGTCATGCTAATCAACCATCAGATGTTATGGGTTCTATAGGCTGTTTTGTATAAAAGACCAGAGTCTATGTGCATATCACCACCCTTATAAAGTCTATATCTTTTGGGAACTTCAAGTTGGGTTGCATGACATAGCTTCACAAGACAGTTCCAAGTCAATTTTCCATTCTGTTTCCACAGATAAACTTGGTGTTCTACTTCCAAGTTCTGTGGATTTTGAGAAGCAAACTTTCCTCCCTTAACAAAGAAGTTTCCACCATTCAGAACACCAGGTAAGAATGCACACCAGAATTAGTGGTACCCATAGATTTTTTTCCTATAGGACCACATTTTCTGGGACCACCCATACAGAAGTAGGGTATAAAACTTCCAGGTAAAAGGCTTTGCAGAGGAATAATTTTCAAGAGAAAAAGCATTATTCTCAGAGGTCATAAACATTAGATTTTCCATTGCTGCTGTGCAGAAAGGTTCATCAGTACCATCTTCTTAGATTGCATGTATGCATTAATATGAGATATTTGTTTTTCTCTTTCTGACTTACTTCACTCTGTGTAAAAGGATCTAGGTTTACGGAGATGCAGACACAGAGAACAGACTTGTGGACTCAGCAGGGGAAGGAGAGAGTGGGACGAATAGAGAAAGTAGCATTGAAACAGACACATTACCATATGTAAAACAGATAGCCAGTGGGAATTTGCTATATGATGGAAGGAGCTCAAATCTGGTACCCTGTGACAACCTAGAGGGGTGGGATGAGGTGGGAGGTCTGAGGAAAGTTGAAGAGGGAGGGGGCATATCTATGGCTGATTCACGTTGATGTATGGCAGAAACCAATACAATATTGTAAAGCAATTATCCCCCAGTTAAAAATAAATTTTTAAAGCTACTTTTAATTTCAAAAGAGAAAACAAATTGGGTTCTGCCTTCTTCAAGCTGCATGACTTCAAGGAAGACACTTCGCCACATGAGCTATTCATGAGGTTTAACTAAGGTAATACACGAGAGGGCTTCCCAGGTGGCACTAGTGGTAAAGAACCTGCTTAAAGCCTTTGGTGCCGTGCACACCATGGAGTGATAAATGAGAGGTATTACTGTTTTTTCCTTTTTCAGAGTCATGACATTTAAAGCCATCTCTCAGCTGTTTATCCTGGGATGTTCTTGGGGTCTTGGTTTTTTCTTGGTTGAAGAAGTTGGGAAGACCATTGGATCAATCATTGCCTATATGTTCACCATCATCAATGTCCTACAGGGGACTTTGCTTTTTGTGGTACATTGTCTTCTTAATCGCCAGGTAAGGCAAATTTTTGTGTCTCACCAGCTTAATCTGAAAGTCTTGTTGAATTGTTGTTCATATCCTCGCCCTTCTCTAACCTTGTGAAAGTCGCTTAGTCGTGACTGACTCTTCGCAACCCCTGACGGTAGTCCATGGGATTCTCCAGGCCAGAATACTGGAGCGGGTGGCTATTCCCTTCTCCAGGAGATCTTCCCAACCCAGAGATCAAACTCAGGTCTCCCACATTGCAGGCGGATTCTTTACCATCTGAGCCACCAGGGAAGCCCTGGGGTGGGTAGCCGAACCCTTCTCCAGGGGATCTTCGCTCTGACCTTGTATATTTATAATTTTGGCATGGGCTCAGAGGTTAAAGCATCTGCCTCCAATGTGGGAGACCCGGGTTCGATTCCTGGGTTGGGAAGATTCCCTGGAGAAGGAAATGGTAACCCACTCCAGTATTCTTGCCTGGAGAATCCCATGGACGGAGAAGCCTGGTAGGCTACAGTCCACGGGGTCGCAAAGAGTCAGACACGACTAAGCGATTACACCTTCACCTTTGATTCTAGGAAGAGGGTTTAGGTGCTTCTTGGGTAAACCATGTGCTCTGAGTCTCATCCNGGAGAATCCCATGGACGGAGAAGCCTGGTAGGCTACAGTCCACGGGGTCGCAAAGAGTCAGACACGACTAAGCGATTACACCTTCACCTTTGATTCTAGGAAGAGGGTTTAGGTGCTTCTTGGGTAAACCATGTGCTCTGAGTCTCATCCATTCATCATTCCAATCTGGACCTGCCATATGGAAAAAAGATTGTTAGTCTAGTTATTAATAACTTCTTTTCAAGTAAACTTTTTATTTTGGAATAATTTTAGAAGTATAAGAAAGTTGTATGCATTTGTCTGCTGGTGACTGCCATAAAAAATACCTAGACAGCGTGATCTGGTCAATGGAAATTTATCTTCTCACAACTCGGGAGACCAGATGCCTAATATCAGATGCCAGTGTGTTCAGGTTCTGAAGAGGACTCTCTTCTTGGTAGATGGTCACTTTCTGAAAGTGTCTTCACATGGGAGTGAGAATGAGAGTTTTCAGGTCTCTTCTTATAAAGATGTTGTTAATTCTATCGAACAGGGACTCAGTGTTTATGACCTCATGCATGCTAAATTGGTTCAGTAGTACCCGACTCCACAAGACCTCATGGACTGTAGCCCACCAGGCTCCTCTGTCCATGGGATTCTCCAGGCAAAAATATTGGAGTGGGTTGCCATGCCCCCCTCCAGGGGATCTTCCTGACCCAGGGATTGAACCTGTGTCTCTTGTGTCTCCTGCACTGGCAGGCAGGTTCTATACCACTAGCACCACCTGGGAGCTTATGACTACACTTAACCTTAATCACTTCCATCAAGGTCATACCTCCAGATACAATTACATTGGGAAAGTTAGGCCTTTCATATACGAATTTTCAGGGGACACACTTTAATTCATAGCAGAACACATATCAGTCTGGACAGGGAAGATTGTGCTGTAGTAACAGTTAGCTCATCCCCCTCATTTAAGCCAGTTCAGTGGCTTACATGACAAAGGCTTATTTCTTGCTTATGCTACATAGCTGCAGTTTGATATGTATCCTCTTCACTCTGTGATGGAGGCTGAAGGGGCAGCCCTTATTTGTCAGTAGAACATTGGTGTGTTCATGGCAAAGGGAAAGGAGATTATGGCAAAGCACAGTTCAACTCTCTTTCATTGGCCAAAGCAGACCCCATGGCCGTGCCTGAATTTGTCAGAGAGAGGATGAATAATCCTCCTAGTCAAGTGCACGGCATGGAAAAATGCTGGTTTATTGGCATAATTTTATATGACCACAGACCCAGAAAGACCAGCTCTCATCCTGGTATTTCCACTAACTGGGTTGCCGTGTGGCTCTGGGAAGTTTGCTTACTCTCGCTGAGCCTTGGTATTTCTCATCCGCAAATACGACAATACCTGCCTCGCCGGATTGAGAATTAAATGAGATGACATAAGACGAATGTCGTGGCAGTTTGTGGCACACATGTTCTCAGTGCGGGTCGTTATCATTTCACTCTTTTTAGGGTAAAGACTGAAAACAACTTTACTGGCTTTTTCCCCTTTGCTGTTGAACAGAACTACCAGCAGTTAAGATGCTGGTGGTGAAAAGACCATCTTAACACTTGACACATTTCTCTTTCATTTTTTAGAAGTAAAATAGAACTTAATGCGAGTTAATGTTCAGTATTAAGAATTTAGATGTCTTTTTAAAAATATGATAATGTGGTTAAAGGGAGGCAATTCATGGAATCACGGTGGGTGGCCTAGTGTCAGGCTCTGAGTAAAAGTGACAAGGTTTTGCATGCTGACTATGTGATCTTAGGCAAGTCAATTTACTTCCAAGAGTCTCAGTCTCTTCACATTTAATTGGGGGTAAGCGAAGTATCTTTCTTCTGTTGTTTCTTCTGAATGTTACATTGCATTGGTTAACGTATTAACTGATACATTGCCTATAAAGCACATTAAACGTTGCGAGTGTTCAATAAATAATGGCCTTCATCATGGTAATCATCACATCACCATTACCTTCTTTGTCATCATCATCGTCACGACCATAATCCTTTCCATCATTGTTAGTATCATATCATCACCACCACCGCCATTATGGTCACCATCATACCAGCATCATCAGCATTTTCACCATCACCCTCACCACCATCAACATCATCATCATTATTTAGTAAATGCCTCTTTAACAACCAAGCAAATCCAATCTAAATTAAATGAGTCAGCATGAACATGGCAATATTATACCAAGAATCAGTATAAGGGTGGCAGAGAATATATCTTGGCATCTATACCTATAATTTCCTGTTTTAGTGTCTTTTCTCCCAAACCGAGCTCTGGATGTAACACAAGCCTCTGTATTCCTTAGGTGCAGATGGAATTCAAGAAATGGTTTAGTGGGGTGCGGAAAGGGGTTGAAACTGAAAGCTCTGAGGTATTTCGTTCTGCTACTCACACCAAAATGGTAAGATGGGCTCTTCTGCCACGCCGTGTACTTGTCTGAACTCAGTATCTCCTGCTACTAGGAACTTCCTGGTTGTTTGATCTGAAAAAAAGAGAGATTACATTAGATTCCTGCATTAAGCTGTGGAAGTTTCTGGATTTTGAGACCAAACCCAGAAAATCTCTTTTTTCCCTTTTTCTTCCTCTCCCTCTTTTTTCCTTTCTTCCCTTTTCCTATCTTTCTTCCTTCTTTCCTTTCTTTCTTCCTCTTCAGTCCATTAACAAATACCCAATGATATTTAACAGAAATATTACATGTATTCAACAACATTCTTTTAACAAAAATTAACTGAGTTCCTAGTTTGTGCCAGTCACTGTTTTAGATGTTGGGGGGAAATCCTCACCTTCACAGAGTTGATATTTCAATAGGGAATAGACAGACAGTAAATACCAAAAGTCGATTATACAGTGTGCTACAAAATGATACATGCTATAGAAAAAATATAGAGCAAAGGACTCACAGATATAGAGGATAAACTCACGGTTGGACTTGAAGAGAGGTCCTGTATAGGGTTGGGGACATGGGAGGTATTAACAATTGGCTATAAGATGGGCTCAGAGATCTATTGTACAACTCAGGGAATATAGCCAATATTTTGTAATAATTTCAAATGGAAATTAACCTTTAAAAATTATATTAAAAATTTTAAAAGAAAATAAAAAGGAGAAATATTTAGAAAACAATCAGGAATGCACCAGGCTGAAAAAGTTTTGTTGTTTTTTAGTGGCCCAGTCGTGTCCAGTTTTTTGTGACCCGATGGACTATAGCCTGCCAGGCTCCTCCATCCGTGGAATTTTTCAGGCAAGAATACTGGAGTGGGTTGCCGTGTCCTCCTCCAGGGGATCTTCCCAATACAATGATTAAACCTGCATCTCCTACACTGCAGCTAGATTCTTTACCACTAAACCACCAGGGAAGCTCTCTGGAAGTTTATTTTTAAATAATGTGGCCGTAATGAACCTCCCTTCCCAAGTGGCACTATTGGTAAAGAACCTGCCTGCCAATACGGAAGACATAAGAGATGTAGGTCTAATCCTTGGGTTGGGAAGATCTCCTGTAGAAGGACATGGCAACCCACTCCAGCATTCTTGCCTAGAGAACCCCATGGATGGAGGAGCCTGGTGGGTACACTTCATAGAGTCACACAAAGTTAAATACAACGGAAGTGACTTCGCACACAGCACAGTGAACCTCCCTAAGACTCTGGCACTTGGGTCCTCAGTCGTGTCCAGCTATTTGTGACCCCATGGACTGTAGCCCAGCGAAGATCCTCTGTCCCTGGAATTCTCCAGGCAAGAATACTGGAGTGGGTTACCATTTCCTTCTCCAGGGAATCTTCCAGACCCAGGGATCAACCTGGGTCTCCCTCATTGCAGGCAGATTCTTTACTGTCTGAGACACTAGGGAAGCAAAAACTTGATGAATATATCTAATTTTTAAAAATGACCCCTGGGGGAATCCTCTGGTGGTCCAGTGATTAGGGCTCTCTGCTTTCACTGCTGAGGGCGTGGAGTCAGTCTGTGATGAGGGAATTAAGACCCTAAAGCCAGGAAAGACTGAAGGCAGGAGGAGAAGGGAGCAGCAGAAGATGAGATGGTTAGACGGTGTCACCGACTCAATGGACATGAGTTTAAGCAAACATTGGGAGATAGTGAAGGACAGGGGAGCCTGCATGCTGCAATCCATGGGATCGCAAAGAGTCAGACACCATTTAGCAACGGAACAATAGCAACAAAAGAAGAAATTAAGACTCTCAAATCCAGTGAGCAATTTCTACTGGCCAAGCATTGCCCTAGACAGAAGGAAAACAGGAGTGACCAAAACAATGACATTTATAGAGAGTAGAGATTGACCAAAATACCTTTAGGGTCAAGACAAATATCATACAATGGGACAGAGTATGCAGAGAACTAGAATATTGTGATAAGTAGTGAGGGAAAGACTATCATGGAATGAACAGTTAGGGAAACACTGAGGAGGTGACATTTCAACTAACTATATACAAGAGTCCAGAATAATAATCATAATCCCTTTTTTTTTTTTAACGTGGATTATTTTTAAAGTCCACATTCTTGCCCAGGAAATCCCATGGATAGAGGAGGCTGACGTGCTACAATCCATGGAGTCTCAAAGAGTCAGATGCAATTTAGCGACGAAACAACAACATTTTTAAAGTCTTTACTGAATGTGTTACAGTATTGCTTGTTTTATGTTTTGGTTTTTTGGCCCCGAAGTATATGGGATCTTAACTCCCCAGCCAAGGATCGAACCCACACCCTCTGCATTGAAAGGCAAAGTCTTAACCACTGGATCCCCAAGAGAGTCTCATAATCCCTATTTTTGTTACATTCTAAAAAGCACATAATCAGAGACTTTCCTGGTTATCCAGTGGTTAGGACTCCGCTTCCACTGCCTGGGGCATGGATTAGATACCTGGTCCGTAACTAAGATCCTGCATGCTGTGTGGTGGAGCCGACAACAAATAAATTAGTACGTAATCAACCTAACCAAGCTTGCAACCCCCATTAATCCTCTGTAGCGTTTAAGTGATCCATCACTATTGGGTTTACACAGAGCCCAAGTGTTTGGATTCAGATCCCAGATTCTACCATCTCCGGGCTGTGTGACCTTGCACAAGTCACTTGATATCTCTGAACCTCAGTTTCTTCATCTGTAAAAGGGAATGATAATAATATCTGTCTCATCATGAGAATTAATTGATATCTTATAGGTTAAGTGCTTCAAATGCTACCTGGCATACAATGCGTGTTAGCTGTTCGATCATGTCTGACTACTTGTGACCCCATGGACTGTAGTCCACCAAGCTCCTCTGTCCATGGAATTCTCCATGCAAGAATACCTGAGTGGTTGCCATTCTCTTCTCCAGTGGAACTTCCTGACCCAGGGGCTAAACCCAGGCTTCCTGCATTGCAGGCAGATTCTTTACCTCTGAGCCCCGAACACTTAATGTTTGTGAAGAAATTAATTTTTTAAACCCCATCATAGATGGTGTTATGGGGTGTTGAGTAAAAAAAAAAAACAACCTAAAAGTTGGGAATTATGTTTTATTTGTCAGACTTTCTGAGGACTTCAAGAAGAGCTATGAGGGACTGCTCCAAAGAGGCAAGGGAAGAGTTAGGTTATATAAGAGTTTTTACAACAAAGATCAGGTAGTCAGAACAGCATTAGATTACTGTTAATTAAGGGAAATTAACTTAAGGGACATCTTAAGGAACTCAGTGTTTTCCATTCCCTGGTGGCTCAGAGGTTAAAGCATCTGCCTGGAATGCTGGAGATCCGGGTTCGATTCCTGGGTCGGGAAGATCCCCTGGAGAAGGAAATGGCAACCCACTCCAGTACTCTTGCCTGGAGAATCCCATGGAGGGAGGAGCCTGGTAGGCTACAGTCCATGGGGTCGCAAAGGGTCGGACACAACTGAGCGACTTCACTTTCACTTTCATGTACAGGAAAATGCAAGTCTGCATGTGTCTGCATGTGTGTTCTAAGTCCCTTCAGTCGTTTCCCACTCTATGCGGCGCTATGGACTGTAGCCCTCCAGGCAAGACTACTGGAGTGGGTTGCCATGCCCTCATGGATCTTCCCGACCCAGGCATGGAACTCAAGTCTCTTAAGTCTCCTGCTTTGCAGATGAGTTCTTTCCCACTAGCACCACCTGGGAAACCCACAAAAGCCTAGGCTCTTTGAAATAATTCCTCTGATAAGCATCTTGGCTATTTACCTCCGTATCCCATTCTTTCTCATCCTGAGTCCCCTCAGGGTGCACCTTTGTGGGTGGCTGTACCATCCTTTGTTTACTGATACATCAGGCAACATTAATGGCACCCCACTCCAGTACTCTTGCCGGGAAAATCCCATGGACGGAGGAGCCTGGTGGGCTGCAGTTCATGGGGTCGCTAAGAGTCGGACACGACTGAACGACTTCACTTTCACTTTTCACTTTCATGCCTTGGAGAAGGCAATGGCAACCCACTCCAGTGTTCTTGCCTGGAGAATCCCAGGGACGGGGGAGCCTGGTGGGCTGCTGTCTATGGGGTTGCACAGAGTCGGACACGACTGAAGCGACTTAGCAGCAGCAGCAGTAGCTTTGGATTTACTGAGCTTTGAACTGCGGGGCAATTCTAGCTTGTCAGTTTGAAGCACGCTTAGAAGTTTTAGTTAATTTCTGAGGTGTTCATTTCCCTTCAGCTTTTTCTCCACATTGTTTCCCCCAAATAGGAGAAACTGGAGAAGTCAGCGGAATTCTTTTGCAAAAGAGACTCTGCGTCTATCCAGCCACCGCCTGGGCCTCACCTTGTTAGTGTTTCTTGGTTCAAAACAGACAACTGAGCTGCGTGTGGACTGCGCCCCCTCGTGGTCATGTATGGATGGAACCAATGCCGCTGTTGACCCTTCCTGTGAAAATGAGTCCTGACTGATTTCCTCATCTTGGTTTCTCTCGCATAGAAAGAAAGGGACACCTGGGAGAATTCTTAGATCCAGAATCCAGTATTGTGTGTCAAGTGCAATCAAATGGTTAAGAAATCCTTTCTAATGATGAGAGAAATATGTGGGTTTTCCTCTGCTAGACATTACCAACTTGCCTATGACTAACATCTGGATCCAGCTTACAGATTCTCCTCTGGCTTCTCCGTTGCATTTTATGCTCCCCAAGATTTTGCATCTCTGGACACCTGCATAATTCAATAATTCTCATATGAATTAATATGAAAAGAGGGTTGCATGCTTGGCAACGCAAAAATGGGACACCACCAGTCCCACTTAGAGGTGAATTGTCTTCGGGAAGAATTTTGCAGTCAGAACACCAGCACTTTTCCGTTTTCTTCACCCAAAGACTTTTTTGAACCTACCCTATTCTCTGATTAAATATAATTTTGTTTTCTTAGTTTCATCTCTGAAGGAAAGTTACAGGGCTCAAAATAGCCTGGAGTTAAAATTCCCCTCCAGGTCCTCCCCACCATTCTATGCAAAACAAAGAACTTTCTCACCCCAAGAAAAAATGGGCATTAAGGTTGATTATGCCCAGCTCCCAGCTGGTCCAGCCTCTGGCAGATCTCCAAAATTCCTTGCCCCAGCTGTTTAAGAGATAACTACTCCTAACAACCTTGGAGAAGAACAGGCCCCCTTAAGACAGTAGATTTCCACATTCAGTTCAGTTCAGTCGCTCAGTCGTGTCCGACTCTTTGCGACCCCATGAATCGCAGCCCGCCAGGCCTCCCTGTCCATCACCAACTCCCGGAGTTCACCCAGGCTCACGTTCATCGAGTCGGTGATGCCATCCAGCCATCTCATCCTCTGTCATCCCATTTTCCTCCTGCCCCCAATCCCTCCCAGCATCAGGGTCTTTTCCAATGAGTCAACTCTTCTCATGAGGTGGCCAAAGTACTGAAGTTTCCACTTTAGCATCATTTCTTCCAAAGAAATCCTAGGGTTGATCTCCTTCAGAACGGACTGGTTGGATCTCCTTGCAGTCCAAGGGACTCTCAAGAGTCTTCTCCAACACCACAGTTCAAAAGCATTGATTCTTCGGCGCTCAGCCTTCTTCACAGTCCAGCTCTCACATCCGTGCATACGTGCCTACATATACTTACTCTTTCCTTGGGTAAGCGCAGCAGCTCGCTAATCTGACTCCTGCCCCTTCTCACCTCGTTAAAGGTGATCTGTTCCTGTAAAGGGCCGGTCTTGTTCTCTTTCTGAGCCTCGCCTTCTCTACCTCCTTTACCCTACAATCTCCATGTCTTGGTATAAATGCTCCCAAACTAAAACAGTGTGGCATATCACATCAGTAATTTGATATGATTTATTTTGTTCTACTGTTTCTAAATTCGTTTCCAAACATGTTGGGTTTTAGGTGTGTGTTTCAACATTAGAATTATTGAGTGCATGGATAACTTTGTGACCAGACAATGTTTCCAAAATAATTTTAAATTGTAGTGACAGGACAATTGTGATTCATTAAAAAA
>SJYX01003429.1:27008-41953 GCA_006410675.1 Oreotragus oreotragus
TTTTTTTTTTTTAACTTACACACAAATCTTCGCAGTAGCTTTATGTATAACAGCCCAAACCTGAAAACGACCCAAACATCCACTAACAGAAAGTGAAGTGGAGTCGCTAAGTCCTGTCCGACTCTTTACGACCTCATGGACTGTAGCCCATCAACTCCTCTGTCCATAGGGTTTTCCAGGCAAGAGTTCTGGAGTGGTTTGTCATTTCCTTCTCCGGGGGATCTTCCCATCCCAGGGATCGAACCCAGGTCTCCAGCACTTTACCGTCTGAGCCACCAGGGAAGATCCACTAACAGGTGAACGGATTAAAAAAAAAGAATCTGATGGGGCCACACATCAAAATAACAGAGATACCCAATACCACCAACAGATTCCTCATGTCCCTTTATAACTCCTTCCTCCTAGTCCTTTCTAACCCACCTTCCCACCATTTTAGCAAGCAATTTCTAGAATCACGGAACTTTTTAAACACATTGATGTTCCCGAGGAAAATTCAGAGTGTGGGGAATAAATAGCATATTTTTGCATACTTTAAAGAAAGCATGAACATTTCCACACCACAGTGATGGTCCTAAAAACCTGTGTCTTTCACGCAGGTTTTGGGGGATGCCCTGTGCCTACATGTATGTACAGTAAGTTCCCAACATACGAACAAGTTCTGTTTCAAGAGTGCATTTGTAAGTCTGATTTGTTCCTAAGTCCAATCCAGGCTAGGCACCCAACTAAAATAATCGGCTGTCTAGAACCGTACTGCAGTCGGTTCTTAATCGGAGAAGGCAGTGGCACCCCACTCCAGTGCTCTCGCCTGGAGAATCCCATGGATGGAGGAGCCTGCTGGGCTGCAGCCCATGGGGTCGCGCAGAGTCGGACACGGCTGAGTGACTTCACTTTCACTTTTCACTTTCATGCACTGGAGAAGGCGATGGCACCCCACTCCAGTACTCTTGCCTGGAGAATCCCAGGGACGGGGGAGCCTGGTGGGCTGCCGTCTGTGGGGTCGTGCAGAGTCGGACACGACTGAAGCGACGCAGCAGCAGGTTCTTAATACTTTTTACACAAATGATACCCAACAAACAAACACAGAAGACCTTTTCAGTCTTACAGCACAGCACCTCGCGGAGCACAGCGGCACAACAGCTGGCACACAGGGGCTGGCATCGAGCGAAGANTGGGGTCGTGCAGAGTCGGACACGACTGAAGCGACGCAGCAGCAGGTTCTTAATACTTTTTACACAAATGATACCCAACAAACAAACACAGAAGACCTTTTCAGTCTTACAGCACAGCACCTCGCGGAGCACAGCGGCACAACAGCTGGCACACAGGGGCTGGCATCGAGCGAAGAGGCGAGACCTACCGACTGGGGGAGGGAGAGGAGGTGGGAGATGGCAGAGCCCAGGACCGTCAGCGACGGGAGGCAGAGGGCTGGTGGCGACCTCACGCACACCCGGCGTGGGTGTGATGCACGCTCCCGCCTTTGAAAGTTCACAGCTTGAAGGTCCGCGTGTGCGCAGGGGACGCACTATGCTGCTCTTTTCCTTTGAACTTCTGCACAGCCCTCTTGCATCTGACAAGGATTTATTGAGCGCCTCCTACACACCAGGTGAGTAAGAAAGACAAAGGTTTTGTCCTCTTAGAGTTTAGGGTCCCACGGGGGATCAGGAAGACCACCTTTGTTTTCAGTCGCTAAGTCATGTCCGACTCTTTGCGAGCCCACGGAGCGCAGCACGCCAGGCTCCCCGTCCTCCACTATCACCCAGAGTTCGCTTAAATTCATGTCCATCGAGTCAGTGATGCTATCCAGCCATCTCATCCTCTGCAGTCCCCTTCTCCTCCTGCCCTCAATCTCTCCCATCATCAGGGTCCATTTCAATGAGTCGGCTCTTTGCATCAGGTGGCTAAAGTATTGAAGCTTCAGCTTCAGTGAATATTCAGGGTTGATTTCCTTTAGGATTGACGGTTTGAGATTGACCTACAATTAAATATGCATGTAAACTATGCCCTGTGCTGCTGAGTTCCCTGAATACACAGGAAGCTGATCAAAGGACTGGGGGTGGGGGAAGAGAGGAGTGCTGCAAGCCGGGAGGCCTCTGGGGGCCTCTGAGATGGGGTCTAGGGAGAGGGAGGGGCCCCCAGGATTGGTGGTCTTCCCCATCTTTCCACCATTTCAGAGAAGCTGCAGGGAGGGGACCTGCTTGTTCACTTGAGAGGCAGGTGCCCCCAGGGGACAGGCTCTGGCACAGAGCACCTTCCACGCCCCGTGTGACCCTGGACCACTCGCAGCGGGTGAGGCGGCATTGGTGATCTGGTTCAGAGCAAAATGAACAGCTATGGCACGCCTGGAGCCTAAACAGTAAAGACTTATTGTTCAAAAAGTATTTTTTAAAAGTCACAATACTGCTTTCCTTTTTTCAGAAGCATAAACAATTAAAAAAAAACTGTAAAGCACACAGAACACAGACTTCACCATCTTAACCGCTTCTAAGCACAGAGTTTGGTGGCATTTGCATGGCTTGCAGCCATCATGCGGGTCCATCTCCAGAGCGTCAGGTCCCAAACAGGCTCTGTCTACCCCACCTCCCCGCCAGCCACTTCCTCTACAGGTTGGACAGCTCTAGGGACCTGCTAGGAATGGGATCACACAGCCTTCCTTTTCTTTTACCCCAACTTTGCAATTCTTGGTCCCCGTCCGCTTCCGGAAGCCTCCTAGCCTGGACACCTCAGGGTGGGGGCGGGGAAGAATGGCATGAAAAAGAAGGGCCCGCATCCCAGGGCAGAGCCTGCAGCCCCCGTGCAGGTCAGCACCTGCTCCCTCCTGCTGGAAGTAAAGAGGAGGGGGATCTTTGAAGGCACACCTTCCACACACGAGTGAAACTGTTAGTGAAGCGAAACTGTTAGTCACTCAGTCGTGTCTGACTCTTTGCAACCCCATGGACTGTAGCCCCCCAGGCTCCTCTGTCCGTGGGGATTCTCCAGGATTGCCGTTCCCTTCTCCAGGGGATCTTTCCAGAGACAGGCTTAATCTGAGCGAAGCCAGAGAGATCACGGCATTAGAATGTGTGCCCAGACCTGCTGGCTGGGCCTCCTGGTCGCCGAGCCCTGCTTTGCTGTGATCATTCAATTAATTCCTTCCATCAGGCCTTTATCTCCCAGATAACAGCCCGTGCCTTGTGCCAAGACCTGCACCTGTATCTCAATAAACAACTGAAGAAGGAGGTCACTGGCCACTGAAGGTGACCCCAGCCGAGCAGAGGCGATGGAAATGCAAGAGGTTCATTGGAAAGTCTTGGTGAGAGAGGGACGGGGGCCCTCCAGGTTGGAACAGGGCCGGCCTGGGGTACTGCTGGGCACACAGCCTGTTCTCAAAAAACAAAAAAGCCAAATCAAACCAAATCGGGCCATTCCATCCAGAAGGCTCATTAAAAAAGACTCCTGGAAAATTAACTGACAACAAACAAAATTTCTTCCTGGAACAGACCAGGCCGGGCCAGACACAAGAATGAGAACCAATTGCCGCTGGCCCACTCGGCGCTGTAGGGCTGGGCTGCTGCCTAATGACAAGGTCATGATGCCTGTGCCCGCCCCCAGCCCCAGGGCTGAGTCACCTTGCGCTCAGTGACCGGCACGCCCCCTCTCTGGGCCCACCAGGAAGAGGCGGCCTGCACCTGAGAGGCTGGGGCCTTGTGCCAGGTGACCTGGCTCCCGCCAGCGCTCAGGGTCACATCCTTAGGAGAAGGCCAGACAGCATGCAGGAGCTGGACATGGGTTCGAGTCCTGCCCTGCCCCTCCCTTTCAAGGTCATCACGCTGACCAAGCCCCCAGAGCCGGCAGTGCAAAGGGCATCTCTGTCACCCTGCTCTCACAAGTCAGAGCAAGTGCTCAGCAAAGGGTAGAGCGTCCAGCCCCACGTAAACCCCGGCGACTCGTGGGCTGGAGGCCAGTGGCCGTGATGGCTGTGTTTCTGCTCTCCCTGGAGGCTGCCCCTGTCTGAATGAGGCCATCGGCGTAATTGATTGAGTCTCAGGCTCGACGGACTGTCCATCAGATGGGGCATCACCCTGCGTGGCAGCTCAAAGGTGCCAGGGGCTCATTCATGCCAGGTATGCACTCATGGACGGAATGTGTGTTATCCCAACATCCTTACTGGAAGCCCTAACTTTGACATGATGGTATCTGGAGGTGGGGCATCTAGGAGGTGATTCGTGTGAGATGAGGGTGGGGCCCCCCGTAACAGGATTAGCTTTCACCAGGCTTCCCTGGTGGCTCAAGACGATGAAGAATCCACCTGCAGTGTGGGAGACCTGGGTTCGATCCCTGGGTCCGAAAGATCCCCTGGAGAAGGGCACGGCAACCCACCCCAGTATTCTTGCCTGGAGAAGCCCATGGACAGAGGAGCCTGGCGGGCTGCAGTCCATGCAGTCACAAAGAGTCGGACATGACGGACTAACATTTTCACTTTCAAAGAAGAGGTGCCAGAGAGGAGATCTCTTTCCTTCTCCAAAGTGTGAGGGCAAAGGAAGGAGGCAGCCATCCAGGAGCCAGAAAGAGAGGCCTTACCGGGAGCGAAGACGGCCAGCAACTTTCTGCTGTTGTTCGCTGTGCAGCTCAGCACGCAGGATCTTAGTTCCCCGACCAGGGATGGGGCCTCGGGGCCTCCCCCGTCTCCTCCACCCCCACCCCCCAGCCCAACACACATATCGGGAGCGTGGAGTCTTAACCACTGGGCCCCCAGGAAGTCCCCTTGGCTGACACCTTGATCTTGGCCTCCCCAACCTCCAGAAATAAATGAGAAACACAAAAAGCAGGTGTCATTCGTGTAAGCTGCCCTGTTGATTGTAATTTTCACAACAGCCAAGCTGACCGAAAGGCTTCTGTGGTGGCTCAGCAGTAAAGAGCCCACCTGCAATGCAGAAGCCACAGGAGATATGGGGGAAACCCTCTGGAGGAGGGCAGGGCAACCTGCTCCAGTACTCCCGCCTGGAGAATTCCATGGACAGAGGAGCCTGGCGGGCTACAGTCCATCACATCGCAAAGAGTCGACATGACTGAGGCCACCACGCACGCAAGCTGACAGAACACTCACTAATCGCATTTGCCACCTGCCAAGCACACGTGCTCACCCCCACCGTCACAGTGAGTGGCGACCACGGCCCCAGCCTCTCTCTCCCAATACGCACAGTCCCCGAGGGCTGCCCTCTCATCCCTGCCTGGAGGTCTGTCCTCCCCGGATTCCTCCTGATCGTGTTTTCACTTCTTCCCTCCCCTGCCCCTGAAGATACTGGCGGAGGAAACACAGCCTGTGATGGACGCGCTCTGCTCGGGCCCGAGGCCTCGGGAGAGTCTAACTCCAGGCTCTTTGGGAAGAAAGACCAGGCCCAATTCATCTCTGTTTTCTCCGGCCCCCAGGCTTGTTGCTGTCATTCAGTTGCTAAGCTGCCTGGCTAACTCTTTATGACCCCCTGGACCGCAGCAAGCCAGGCTTCTCTCTCCTCCACTGTCTCCTGGAGTTTGCTCAGATTCATGTCCATTGAGTCAGTGATGCTACCCAACCATCTCACCTTCTGTCTTCCCTTCACCCTCTTGCCCTCAGTCTTTCCCACCATCAAGGTCTTTTCCAATGAGTCCACTCTTTGCATCAGGCGGCCAGAGTACTGAAGCTTCAGCAACTAGGCTTGGCCCTACATAATGACTGCTTGAAATAAGTTTGTAGACATGTAACCCAGAGACACTTGATCCCACATGGTCTGGTCCACGCCTAAAATGATTTTCAAATTCTGCTGAATCTGCCTACCCAGTGATCCATCTTCTTCCTTCCCACACCCGAAACTCCACCTTCCTTTGGGAGCCTGCCCTGCCATGCCTGCCTCTTGTGGCCAAGGGGGCTGACCTCGCCCAAGGCGTCTGGGGAGGGCATGTGATCCAACCTGGGCAAGCAGCATTTTCCAACAGCTTAGCCAATCCTTGGCTCAGGGATGGACATGTGGCTTCAGGCAGGCCAATGAGATGCTCTTTCTGCTGGGGCTCTTCAGTGGACAGGACGAGAACCTCCAGCTGCTGGAGACTGAGGCTACTACCCCAGTGGAGAGGACCCGCCTGAGAATGAAGACTTCCCCGGGAGGAAGACTGAGCGAGGGAGTGAGATCCCGGGGACCGCACTGAGCACCTAGGTCCAGCCGGGCCTGAAGCCCACCTTCTTCGGGATTTCAGTTACTCAAACCAGTAAGTTCCCCTCGCATGCTGAACCAGTTTGGATTAAGCTCTGTCAGTTGTGGGGAAAGTTCTGGAATAACACAGTTGCTTTGCTTCCATCCTTAACAAACTTCCTTTAATGCTTAAAGTTAGTGCCCCTCACTTCCTCCAGGAAGTCCCCCAAGATCTTCTAATCAGTGATGACCTCTGCCTTCCACGGACTCAATCTGCTTAGCCGGTGCCTCCCCTCAAGATCTGAACTATTTCATCACCTCCAGTTGGGCCTCCAGGCTGGGCGGTAGGACCCGCCTGGAAACGTGACAAGGGCCACTGCAGCCCTTGACCCCAAGCTCCGAGTTCAAGCCTAGACCCACCGTGAGAGCCGTGAGTCTGGGCATATCACGTGGTCTTTTTGAGCCTCGATGTTCTCATCTACAAAATGGGACCAGCGAGCTGGGAGATGCTGGGAGGAGTGTGAAATGAACCCTCTGCATACAGCTGACCAGCAGCAGCAGCAGCAGACACATACGCTGACCAGCCAGGAACCCCATGTTTGGGTGAATGTCCATCACTCAAAGCTGCACTGGCCCTCCCTGCTCTTGTCACCACTGTCTCCAGTGCCCGCTTCAGACACGGGACCCATGCCTCGACCATCCAAGGTGTCCCCTTCCTAGGCTTGCCCATGCCTCCCACCTCTGGTCCTCTTGGCAGGCGGCCCACCCATGACCCACAAGATGGTCGCCCACCCAGAATCCGGTGTCTGCGACCCTCACATCCCGTCTGCATCGTCCTCCTCACCACCCAGGCCGGCGGTCATCTGGTCCCTATGGCCCCCGGTCTTTCTTACTTCTACCAGCTCCAGTCTCAGCCTCTATAAATCCAGCGGCAACAGGCTTACATGCCTCCTTTACGGAAACCCGCTCGGGGCAGGTGCAGCCCTGTGAGGCACCACCAGCCTGGGTGCCCTGTCAGCCCTGGGAGAGGTCCCCATCCCACCAGCCCCCAAGCCCCCACCTCTCGAGACCCCGGCCCTCGGCTCGTCGCGTTCGGGACGCTGGCCAAGACGCTCTGTGTGGCTGCACGCCCTCCTGGGAAGTAGGTTCTGTTGCTCTTTCCCACCCCAGGAAGCTTTCCTCCACCCTCCAGCCCACCACGGTTCCTCGCTGGCGAGCCCCTTTACTCCATTCCTTATTCCAGGCTGTATGGCGGAGGCATTCAGAGCGTGGGCTCAGAAGCAGCCCGGCCCTGCCACTCACCCACCGTGTGTCTGGGGCAAGCAAGTCTCCCTCTGTGCCCCAGGCTCTCCGTGCAAAAAAAGCTGCTGATCGGAATATCTAAACTCAACTGAGCGCGCAGGGTGGTTCACGCGTGTGAAATGCTGAAAACCAAGCCTGTCGTGCGCGGGAAGCACTAGAGAAACTCGCGCCTTTCCCGCTGTCACTGCGTCGCTGCTGCTTGTGTTACTTGCGGTCAGCACGTGCAAGCTAAGTACAAGCTCCCTTTCCAGAAATTCACGTTGGTTACAGCCCTTAGCTCACATCTTTAGGAGCTGAACGCCCCTGGTCCTACAGGTGGCTGTGCTCAGTGCACTGGTTCCAAAAGGGGCTTCTCACTTGTCTCAAGAGGTAAAGAATCCACCTGCTGATGCAGGAGGCTCAGCCCCTGGGTCAGGAAGATCCCCTGGAGAAGAAAACGGCAACCCACTCTAGTATTCTTGCCTGGAAAGTTTCATGGACAGAGGAGCCTGGTGGGCTGCTACAGTCTATGAGGTTGCAAAGAGCTGGACACGGCTGAGTGACTGAGGACACATAAGCTCTCCAGCAGTGACGCTGCCAGTGGGTTTGAGCTCTGTCTCCGTGGCCCAGGGCTATCTCTCCTCCTTCTGCTCCTGGCTTCTTCCTCCTCCAGGCCCAGCATCAAGATGGTTTTACTAAGTGCTCACTGAATACCTACTGATTCAACCCAAGGTTTGGTCAGCAGTTCAGACAAACAGTAACTCTCTGATCCAGCAAGCCCATTCTCAGATTCATACACCGAAAATCTGAAAATAGGGACTCAGACAAATCCCTGTACACTTTCGTTCACAGCACTGTTATTTACAAGTAGTCCAAAGGTGAAAACAACCCAAATATCCATCAACGGATGAATGGATCAACAAAACATGGTTCATCCATCACTGGGATATTATTTGGCCATGGAAGGGAAAGACAGGCTGCAACCTTAGAAACACTATGCTATGTGAAAAGGCCATGGGCCGTAGGATTCCACATACATGAAAAGTCCAGAAGAGGCCAATCCATAGAGACAGAAGGCACGTGAGCAGTAGCCTGAGGCTGAGGGGAGAGGGGGGAGGGAGTATGTGCTAAGGAAGTATGCGGTTGTCTTTTTGGGGTGACACAATGGGTCTGGAACTAGACAGAGGCTAGGGTCGCACAGTGTTGTGAATGTACCAAAATGCCCCTGGCTTGTGTGTCTAAAATTATTGTTGTTCAGTTGCTAAGTTGTGTCCTCCTCTTTGCAATCCCATGAACTGCAGCATGCCAGGCTTTGCTGTCCTTCACCATCTCCCAGAGATTGTTCTGACTCATGTCCATCGAGCTGGTGACACCCTCCAACTATCTCATCCCCTGCCGCCCACTTCTCTTGCCCTCAGTCTTTCCCAGCAGCAGGGTCTTTTCCAGTAAGTCAGCTCTTTGAATCAGGTGGCTAAAGCTGACTCTTCAGCTTCAGAGTCAGTTCTTCCAGTGAATATTCAGGACTGATTTCCTTCAGGATTGACTGCTTTGATCTCCTTGCTGTCCAAAGGACTCTCAAGAGTCTTCTCCAGCCACAATTCGAAAGCATCAATTCTTTGGCACTCAACCTTCTGTATGGTCCAGTGCTCACATCCACACATGACTACTGGAAAAACCATAGCTTTGATTACACGGACCTTTGTCGGCAAACTGATGTGTATATTTCACCACAATAAAAAATGATATACAAGAGGAAGAAGGTACATGCAGCACACACGTAACAAAATGTATCTCTAACAGATACATATGAAGAAATAAAAATCTGAGAAGATAAACTTTGTTGCAGTAACCATGTCTTCCGGCAGAATCACCTGACTCTCCCTGGGGGACAGCAGGAGCATCTGAGAGGCAGGACCGTGACACAGCGTGGCACGGGGGCCCCCCTCACCTTGTAGCAGCTCTGGGACTCCGAGCCTGCTTGGTGACTTTCTGGGCCTCAGTTTCCTGCTTTGAGAAGTGGGGACAGTGTGAGAACCCATCTCTCAAGTTTCTGATGAGGCCTAAACAGGTCGGTACACAAGAGAACTCAGCGCTCAGCAACGGCAGCTGACACAGGAATGGGCCGGGAAGGGTGTCCAGTTCAGTGTTCTTGTTGGGGAGAAATCTAGAAACTTGGGTTGCTGTACAAGGAACCACGCCACCACGCACCAGCCTGGCTCTTAGCAGCCTGCAGCTAGGAGTGACCAGGACAGGCGTCGATTTCTGGTCAGCTCGAGGGTGGAGCATTGGCCTCCTGCCCTCTTTCTCCCAGCCCCAGCCTCAGCTCTCCAGGACCCGTGCTGGGCACTGGGGGTCCCGGAGCTCACACCTGACCTCACCATGGTGAGTCCCATGGTGGAGAGGTCCCCAGGCAGTGAGACTTTGCCTGAGGGAGGAGAGGGGGGTGCTTGGCCTGGCCAAGAAGGCTCTGTAATGCTCCCTCAGGCTAACAACAACAGTAAAAATATTATCAATGATTCCTCGTGTGCAGACTAGGAGTCTTTTTTTGCAGATGAGGACATTGAGGCACAGAGGGGTTGTGTGACTTGCCAAAGGCCACACAGCACACACAGAGGAGCTGGATTTGGACCCAGGTGGGCTGACTCTTGGAATTGTGTTTTTAATCCCTGCTGTAACCTGTTTCTCAAGGGCAGCAGCCCCCAGTCAGGGCTCTCTGCCTTCACCTCCTTTCTTCACAAGGCCCCAGACCAGGGACTCACAGGCCACAGCCGTCCCCGTTAAAACGCCCGAGGTAACTTGCTTCCACAATAGAGTGAAGTCTCACTACTCAGCTTGGCCTTCAAGGCCTTCCCTGCTCTTCAGAACCCATCTTCCTCATCCTTCCTGGACCTACTGATATTTCTCACACATTCCTGCACATTCTTGCCTCCAAGCATTTACCCAGTCCATGATGGTCGTTTATCTCATGGAGCTTTCAGGCCAGGCAGGGTCGATGACCGGCCAGGCAGAGCGGATGTCCTGGAAATGCTGGGGAGGCTTCCCTGAGGAGGGGCCATTGGGCAGAGAGCTGAGGGTGCGCTGGAGTTACCCTGGTGGAGAAGGAGGAGGTGGAAGAGGGGAGACGTCCAGAGAGAGAGCGCAGAGTGGTGGTGAGAGAAAGAGGCAGGGGCACGGGCTGGTGCTGTGGGTATGCTGGTGCTGTAGGGGGTATGGAGCACATCTGGAAGACCAGGCAGAGAGGGCCAGGATCAAGGCTGATCCGCCACTTTCCCCACTCATCCGAATAATCTGTTCCTTCTTCTACACCCTAGCCAGGTTTACAGGCCTCTCTGCCCCTCCCTCCCCCACACACTTTGCCTCTCGAGGCAGAGATGGCCTCCTTTCATTTCCAAGACCCCCAGTCTTGCCCACAGAGGGCTGAGCACAGAGGATGCGCGCTGGAAACTCTGCTGTATGAAACGGAAGTTCCCAGGAAAGACCGAAGCGGAAAACTGGCCGGTGGGGGGTTGGTCTCATGACAAAAGCAAGGAGACCATTCTCAGGATTTTGCAGCATCAGACAGTATCTGTGGCCTTCTACATCCCCTTCCCCGCCCCTTCTCATTTCAGTTCTACTTACTGTTGGCACACACACCCTCTCATTCCCAGGACTGACAAACTCCATCAATTAAAAGACCCTATAAGGTATTTAGCACAGGCCTTCCTTCAGTTCATTTGCCAACCTAACCACTTGTATCATGAGACTCCCCACAAAAGGGCACTGCAGAATGAGACAAATCAACGCTAACAAGAACCTGCAGAGCTCACTGGGAGGTGGGTGAGTGGGAGGGAGGGAGGGCAGGTGGAAAAGACCCAGGAGGGCTCCTTGCAGGCAAATCAAGAGGCCCATCAGAGAAGCCTGAGCCAGAAGCTTCAGAGGTGGCGATCTCAGCTCACTATGCTTTCTACAAACCTCACCCCCGTCTACACTGGGGACGGGTGTACTGTATCCTTCATGGGTTGAGAAAGACCGTTATAAGACTACATTTCAGTGACCCAGAACATCATCCAGACCCAAGCCTGGAGTCAGCTGAGATTCAGAATCTCCCTGTGGGGCTCTGGGAGGCTAACTAATCTCTGTTTCATTATCTGCAAAATGGGCATAAAACACCTACTTCCCTGGAGTGTCCATCATTGAGCATGTAGTTTGGGGTCTCTTATACATTGGATACTATGCCAGGCACTAGGCACAGAGTAGAGACCAGGTCAGCAGACTGATAGCAGTCAACCACCCAACATATGAGAAGATTCTGACAGTGAAGGAAGCACAGAGTAAGCATTAGAGTCGGGGGCAACCAGAGGGAGCCTGGAAGCCCTCCCTGACAAGCTGGCAGTGGTAAAGGGAAGGCTGGCTTTGAGCACAGAACAGCACAGATGCTTAATCACACTGATCCCTTCACCCCTCCTCACAGAAGCGATGTCTCCACCCAGCAGACAAGCACACTAACTGAATCATAAGCNTTATACATTGGATACTATGCCAGGCACTAGGCACAGAGTAGAGACCAGGTCAGCAGACTGATAGCAGTCAACCACCCAACATATGAGAAGATTCTGACAGTGAAGGAAGCACAGAGTAAGCATTAGAGTCGGGGGCAACCAGAGGGAGCCTGGAAGCCCTCCCTGACAAGCTGGCAGTGGTAAAGGGAAGGCTGGCTTTGAGCACAGAACAGCACAGATGCTTAATCACACTGATCCCTTCACCCCTCCTCACAGAAGCGATGTCTCCACCCAGCAGACAAGCACACTAACTGAATCATAAGCTGCTGTGTCCAGGAAGGCCAAGGACACAGTACACAGAGACGAGAGGAGAAGAGAATGAGGGAGGGCAAGTGCTGAGCCCTTTCACCAGGCTCCTCCTGATGGGAGGCTCCATCCTCTCAGTTCCCTGGTTCAGCACCCTGGAGAGATCCACTCGCCCACCCCCTCCCCGCGGATAGATTTCAGCACCCTGGACAGGCCCAAGTCCTGAGCGCTCCAGCACCTTGGACAGGTCTGGCCACGCCATTGTTCTCCTGTTGCTCTCTTCCACTGACCAGCCATACAGTCACACCCACTCAAACTGATACTACAGACCTTCTCTGGACAAGAAAGCCCCAGTCACCTTCAGCTCTGCAATATCTGTCTCTCCTCAAATCCGCCCTGAATATTTCTGGCCTCCCGACATTTCCCTGGGGCCCCTCCCCTCTCCTGTTCTGCCCTTAGGAACTCCATTTATTCATCCAAGTGTTCAGCCATCACCAGTTCTTTCATGAAGACTTCTTCCTGATATAAATCAGGGCCTTCACCATATCCTACTTTTGCCCTCCTTCCAGACTGAGCTTCTCGAGGAACCATGTCTGATTCATGTCTTTTCTCCCAACAGCACATGCCAGCCCAGCACCCGATGGGCACCCAATGTGTGCTGCAGAAATGAATGAATGAAGTTGCAAAAATGATTTGTACAACTGCCACCAGTTGTTGAGAGCTCACTCTGCCAGAAGCTGCATGCTTCACACACGTTTTTATGAAACTGAGGCCAAGAGATGAAGGGATGTGCCCAAGTTCACACAGAGCCTCGATTCAAACCCAGATCACACTGCACAGCCTGTGCCCTTGACCGTGGCTCCTTTCTGTCTCTATCCAACCCAGTGCACTGCCATCTGCCAGTCCCACGGAGCCTGGAGCACAGCAGCCGTGGTCCCCTGAAGTGATTCTGAATCTTTTTTTAGCCTGAAATTGAAATCACTGATGCTTCAAATTAGAACCCCAAAATGAACGAGCCAAGACTTCAGATCTGCAATAGCTAAACCGCCTGCATCCACCTTCTCGGCAGGACTCTGGGCTGCTCTTCAGCCTGGACCACCTGTTCTCAGCCAATATGGAGGACAAAGTGAACTACTTACTAGGTACAGGAGGGGCTTATGTCTATGTGCAGGAAAGGGGTCCAGCCTCCCAGGCACTTCCCTTAGAGCAGTGGCCTCTTTAAAACTTCAGAGAGCAAAGACTTCAGTGCAATGAGCCTTAACAGCAAAGACCCCAGTGCTATGGCCTTAGACAGCAAAGATCCCAGTGGTAGGAGCCTTGGAGGGCAAAGACTGGGATGAGAGCAGTTTGCCCTGGGCACTGGTATCTTCTGAAGGCAAACAACAGAATCAGCTGAACTCCTCTGTGCTCACTTTTATTTGTTACTAAAGGGATGTCTCTCAACCATCACCGAGAAGATGGCTGGAGGTTCAGACCTCAGCAAAGGCCAGGCAAGAGGATGGAGAGGCAGATCAAGATGGCCACTGCCTCCTCCCCTGCAATGGCTCAGGAGCTGGCAGCCCAGGCGCTGGGGAGCTGGAGTGGAAAGCTAGCCAGGGGTCCCAGGGCTCTTCCAAAGCTAGCACAGTAAGAAGCTGCACGGCTTCAGAACAGAAACACTCCGTGTTCTGAGGGACCCAGGACAACCATGGGGCCCTGCTTGTCTTTAACATGAAATGGACATAATTTGACCATTGAAGTACTGATGTGATTCAAGGTCGATAATTCACCAGTAGCCCTAGCTTCCTGCTAACGTTAGCTGGGATTTGCTCTTCAATTTACTGAATTAAATACCCATTTTAAATGACTTAAATAAGATATTGAGACTTTTGCAGGGTAGGGGAGTGGTAGAGTTCCTGGAATGGCCACACAGGCCACTAGCAGGAATGTGACGGAGCCTCTCACGATATCCTGGAAGGCAGGATAGAGAAATGTGAGCCACGTGGCATGGCTGACAAGGATGTTGGCACTGAGGAAATCACAAAGGGCTCTGGCCTCAGCCCTGGGATTTGTCACCAGCGAGTAAAATGGGAACCAGGAGCAGAAATTCCAAGATCACCTAAAAGGCACACTTGTGCCAAAACAGAATTGAGCAAGGCAGTGAGTGCCCAGGGAGCAGAAATTCAAGCCAAATCTGAAGGCATGCCTGCCAAGGATGTTTGGGGCTTGGGGTGGGGCGGGGCAGGTGCCCGCATTAGCTGGCATCCCTTCCACAGGAGGCAGTGGGAAGCTGCAGGCAGTGCACTCCTGGCAGGAAGTGCCCAGCTGTATGTGCTCGGCCCATGGGGGGTGTGCTCTGTAACGGCTACACGCTCGGAAGGACAGCGGTAACAACCACCTGTCGTCGTTACAGCATTATTTTTCAGGGAAGTATAGCTGATTTACAGTGTTGTGCTAATTCCTGCTGCGCAGCAAAGTGGTCCAGTTATTTTGGTGGTGGCATTTAGTCGCTAAGTCGTGCCCAACTCTCCTGTGACCCGATGGACTGTAGCCACCATGCTCCCTGTCCAGGCAAGAATACTGGAGCGGGTGGCCGCTTTCTTCTCCTGGGGATCTTCCTGACCCAGGGATTGAACCGGAGTCTCCTGCATTGGCAGGTGGGTTCATCTCCCATGAGGCACCAGGGAAGCCCAGTTCAGTTATACTTATTTACATATGTATACGTGTGTGTGTGCGTATATATACATACATACATACA
>SJYX01003432.1:10653-41398 GCA_006410675.1 Oreotragus oreotragus
GGAGCACCCAGGGCTGAGCTCCCAGAAGTGACTCAAAGGGGGTGGTTTCAGCTCCTGCCACTCT
Organism: Oreotragus oreotragus; assembly: GCA_006410675.1. Taxonomy (NCBI): domain Eukaryota; kingdom Metazoa; phylum Chordata; class Mammalia; order Artiodactyla; family Bovidae; genus Oreotragus; species Oreotragus oreotragus. Next base: position 10,718 of record SJYX01003432.1, read on the forward strand.
TGCCCGGCAGCCTCTCCCGCAAGGCCCCCTCAGCGCCCCCAAGCAGATGTGGGCCTTGTGTGGCAGCTGCCAGCGCCTGGGCGGTGTTAAAGGGCGTCCGCCGCCTGTCCGCCTCTCTCCCCAGGGATGTCCGACTTCCAGTACCTGGCGGCGCACACAGAGGCAGACGGCAGGCAGGTGTCCATGTATGACAAGGTGCTCATGCTCAAGCCCCAGAAGGAGAGCTTCTTCCACCAGGACCTGCCGCTCTACATTCCCCCGCCCATCTTCTCCAGGCTGGACACGCCGGTGGACTACTACTACCGCCCAGAGACGCAGCACCGGTGAGCGTGCCGCCCCGCAGCGTCGGGGTCGGGGCGGGGCCCTGTGCTCAGAGGGTGGACTCTGTCCCCCACGGGTCAGGGGGCCAGGGCAGCCGGCTCTGCTCAGGCCCATGGCCCCAGTGCCTCCAAAAGCAGAGCGGCTGGTGACCAGGGGAGTCAGGAGCCTGCCCTGGTCCCTGCATGCCACCCAGAGGCCTTGCTTAGAGCTGTCCCCGCACCATGGACTGGCGATCAAGATGTCGCCTCAGGACTGGAGGGCCCGTTGCCAAAGTGTGTATGTGAGTGTGGGGAGACAGGCCCTCCTTCCCCAGGGCACTGAGAACGAGCTTGGTTGACTTTTTTGGAGGGCGATCTGGCAGGATTTATTACAGTTTTGTTTTAAGTTTGGCCACACCATGTGGCTTAGGGCATCTTAGTTCCCTGACCAGGGATCGAACCCATGTTCCCTGTAGTGGAAGTACGGCGTCCTAACCACTGGACCGCCAGGGAATTCCCCTGCTATGGTGTTAAATGTTCTTTCCAGTCGACCAAGTGGTTCCTCCTGTAGGAATTTATCCCATGGTGATTCCCACCTCAGGGCTCAAAGATACACTGACGAGAGCATTTCCTGGCTGGTTGTGGGCAGGAAGCTGCGATTACCCGGTGTAGTGGGAGAGCCCGGGCCGGTGGGGGCCTATGTTCAGATCTGGGCCTGTGATCCCACAAAGCCCCGACCTCCTGCTCCAGCCTGTCCACCTGATAGCAGTAGTGACAGTCCCCGTGTCTCTGTATCGTTAGAGAGCTGCACGACTGAAGCCCCTGGGAATGCTCAGCACAGTGAGTGCCGGCAGAGTGTGGTTCGTTGCCAAAGTGTGTATGTGAGTGTGGGGAGACAGGCCCTCCTTCCCCAGGGCACTGAGAACGAGCTTAGTTGACTTTTGGAGGCCGATCTGGCAGGATTTATTACAGTTTTGTTTTAAGTTTGGCCACACCACGTGGCTTAGGGGATCTTAGTTCCCTGACCGGGGATCGAACCCATGTTCCCTATAGTGGAAGTACAGAGTCCTAACCACTGGACCGCCAGGGAATTCCCCTGCTGTGGTGTTAAATGTTCTTTCCAGTCGACCAAGTGGTTCCTCCTATAGGAATTTATCCCATGGTGATTCCCACCTCAGGGCTCAAAGATACACCGACGAGAGCGTTTCCTGGCTGGTTGTGGGCAGGAGGCTGCGATTACCTGGTGTAGTGGGAGAGCCCGGGCCGGTGGGGGCCTGTGTTCAGGTCTGGGCCTGTGATTCCACAAAGCCCCGACCTCCTGCTCCAGCCTGTCCACCTGATAGCAGTAGTGACAGTCCCCGTGTCTCTGCATCGTTAGAGAGCTGCACGACTGAAGCCCCTGGGAATGCTCAGCACAGTGAGTGCCGGCAGAGTGTGGTACAGTGGATAAGTGCGTGGCGACCAGTCCGTGAATAGGTGCCATGCAGTTACTTAAATGACGGCCTGTCTGTGCCAGGGAAGACCACACCACCTGTACCAGAGCCCGGCTCCGTGGGCCGACGTGGCTCACGTCCAGAGAACCTCACTAGAGCAGACTGCATGCTATAAAAGTAAACTGAGCGATAACAGAAGCCTGGGAAAACCGGGAAGACTGGCCCCAGACAATTGTCTCTGGAGGGGCGGAAGGACGAGAACCTTCTTTTCCCTCATCAAATATTTGCGTCAATGAGTACTGTCCGCCTGGCAGGGCCCAGGCCTCCTCCTGGAGCTGGGGTTGGAGGGAGCATGACAGGTGGCTCTCTATGGGCCCAGCTGGGCAGAGCACGTGGGGTGAATAAGTGGGCGGCGGGGCCAGTGGGCAGGCGTGTGTCTTAAAGGAGACAAGAGGGGACTGGGCTGTTGACCATGAGTGGGGCATAGGGAGGATTCTTGCGGGGTGTGACCTTTGAAACAGGTGAAGGGCAGGTGAAGGCCCGGGGAGGAAGGGAGTACCAGACCCGGGTGCTGCTGCTGGCAGGTGCAGAGGACTGGTCTAGGGGCATTGTCCCTGAAGCCGAGAGACTGGTGGGTGAGGATCCTGCAGACCCCACGGAGGAGCTGAGATTCTGCCCTGAAAAGAGAGGGGAATTGTTCTCTTCCTTTAAAAAACGCATTCTGAGGTGTTCCAAAAGGAGAGGGGGCTGTCTGGACCCCCCACCCACGTCACCAGCTTCAGCCATTAGCAGCCTTCCGCTGCTGGCTTCCTCTCCCGCTCCGCCACCCCGGCATCACAGCGCATCCTCCAGAAACAAGTCGGCGTGCACCTCTGCCAGGAAGAGCTAAGGCAGCCACAGCGCCGGCCGCAGGACGAGTGAACGCAGCAGCGTCCTGAGCGCCATCCCGGCCCAGGAGGTCTGCCCCGTTGTCTCCAAGGTGACTCGAGAGCCAGGCGGGCGTCGCCGACGCTCAGGCCTGTTGAGCCCATCATCCCACCCCCTCACCCTTTTTTCTGATCACAGGAGTAAACTGTGCTTGTTAGAAAAGACCAAACCTTATAGACACATTTACCTAAAAAGAATCAAGTCCATCCCCTCCTGCCGAAAACTCTAGCCTGTGCAGTGACAGAGTTTTCTGTGCGTATATTATACTAGATACAAGAGTTTTAATTTTTAAAATTTGAATATTTCTAAAATGTTTTAATTATTTTCCTCCCACAAACATTTTACTCCTAAGTCAGAAACACACAAATATGTCCAAGAAGAAACTAGAGCGCGCCCTCCCCCAACATTGCTGGCCCTGGCGCTGGCTGGTGGCATCGGAGTCGCTCCTCTCCCCGCTGGGAGGGGCCTAGGGTGGAAAGCCAGCTGCCCTGGGACCCACGGGCCCTGTTTTTCTCCTATGTGGTTTATCGATTTTCCGGCACATGGAAAGGGCCTGCCTGTTCTCCCAGGGCTGCTATTGATTTTCTGCTCTGCTGACCTTCCTGGGTACTGAGGATTGGCTGAGGAGGCCTGGCGTCCGCCTCACTGGCCTGCCCTGGTCCAGGGAGGTTCAACTTCCAAGATGACCCATGGGCCTCTGATGGGGTCCCTCCTCCTCAAGGCAGTTGAGGTTGGAGGAGCCAGCAGAGACAGCCAGGCAGGGCCCCCTCCCTGCAGCTGCCGCTGGGCCCGGAGGGGCCACCCGGGGCCATCTTGCTTGGGCGTCTGGGGCTTCAGGGAGGTGTCTTTGAAAACTGGACAAATTTGGGGGGTTTCAGATGGAGTCACACTTTTGAAAAAAGGCACAGGTTTGATCTTGTCTTTATAATTCTGTTTCCCAATGTGAAGACTCACCTTGTTGTTCTTTGTAAACATGCAGATGGTGTGTACTCATGGAAAACCAAGGTGAAATGGAAACAGATTTATAAGGGAATAATCCCCTGTGTGACATCCAGGATGTACTTTGCAAAGTACTTCAAAATAATAGAGTGGGTTGGGGTGGGGCCTGGATGGTGTGGAAGTGGCCATGTGATGGCAGCTGATGGGGGGCATCTGGGGGTCCCTGGGGCCGCTCCCCTGCTTCAGCGAGGCCGGACGCTCAGACTCCCACCACAGAGGGAGGCACTCGGAGCCTCCTGGGAAGTGTTGGCCCCTGTGTTCCATGCTCATAAAGGTTGCTGGCAACAGAGCGCTTTTTCTTTTCTAATTTGTTTCTAGTTGAAGGATAATTGCTTTACAATATTGTATTAGTTTCTGCTATAAAAACAGAGCCCTTTTTAAAAAACTTATTTTTATTCTTGGTCATGCCACATGGTTTGCGGGATCTTAGTTCCCCGACCAGAGATGGAACCTGTGTCCCCTGCGGTGGAAGCAGAGTCCTGTTAGCCTCTGTGCTCTGTGATGAGACTGTTTGGTAGTATCCGTCCTCCCTTCACTGCAGTGTCGTTGAGAAGCTTCCAAGTCAAGGACTCAGGATCCATCGCAGGCGGCCCGACAGTGGTCAGCGCCACCACCACCCGCCCCCTCATGCCCCCACCCAGCCTCCCTGGGCTGGGATCCCAGCTCTGTCGCCTCGAGCTCTGGCTCAAGCAGGTCTCCAACCCCCGTGGCCTCAGGGACTTGTGGAAGTTGGGTCCTTCGTTATGGGAAGATGGAAGGACCGTTTCGAGGGTTAGATGAGTGAGCTCTGACGTCTGTAAGCATAGTCGGCAGAGGATCCGTGGTTCCTGTGTGGCTGCACCTCCGCTGATTTCCCCCCCACACCTGACAGACGCTGGGCTATTCCCAGCTTCTTGCTGGCTGGACGGTGCCGTGACAACTCGATGCAGCTGTGAGGTCACCAGCCTCTGGGACATTGGGCCCAGCTTCAGAGCCTCCCTGAGCTCTCCGACTCGCTGCCCCTTCGCCCTCAGCCAGCACCAAGGTCCTTCCCTTGCCCAGCTTCCAGGGGAAGCACCCAGACGTGGGCCGCCGGTGTCCAGCCGGGCCCATGCCCGGCGCNAGGACCGTTTCGAGGGTTAGATGAGTGAGCTCTGACGTCTGTAAGCATAGTCGGCAGAGGATCCGTGGTCTGTGTGGCTGCACCTCCGCTGATTTCCCCCCCACGCCTGACAGACGCTGGGCTGTTCCCAGCTTCTTGCTGGCTGGACGGTGCTGTGACAACTCAATGCAGCTGTGAGGTCACCAGCCTCTGGGACATTGGGCCCAGCTTCAGAGCCTCCCTGAGCTCTCCAACTCGCTGCCCCTTTGCCCTCAGCCAGCACCAAGGTCCTTCCCTTGCCCAGCTTCCAGGGGAAGCACCCAGACATGGGCCGCCGGTGTCCAGCCGGGCCCATGCCCGGCATCACCAGCCTCTGGGACATTGGGCCCAGCTTCAGAGCCTCCCTGAGCTCTCCAACTCGCTGCCCCTTTGCCCTCAGCCAGCACCAAGGTCCTTCCCTTGCCCAGCTTCCAGGGGAAGCACCCAGACATGGGCCGCCGGTGTCCAGCCGGGCCCATGCCCGGCACGCTGCCCTCAGCCTTCTCTCTGCCCCCAGGGAAGGCTACAACAATCCCGCCGTCTCGGGCGAGAACCTGATCGGCCTGAGCAGGGCCCGGCGCCCCCACAACGCCATCTTTGTCAACTTTGAAGGGGACGAGGTGCCCGAGCGGCCGATGGAGGCCGCAGTCCAGACGTGGAAGAAGGTCTGCACCAACCCCGTGGACCACAGAGTGGAGGAGGAGCTGAGGAAGGTGCGCCCTGCCCCTCGGCCACCCCCTCTTCACCTCCTGGACCCCATGCTTGTCTCAGACTCGTTTACTAACTCGCGGGAACCGTTCACCTCCAGATGCCATGTCTAAAGCTCTGCCAGTGCACGCCCTGCCTTCCCAAGGCTGAAAGTGTTCTTCAGCCTCCTCTGAGGTCCCCTGGGGGTCAGCGCGGTCCAGGCATGACTGCAGCCTGGAACTCTGGGGTCCCAGAAACTTCCTTCCTCCATTCATTGGCCAGGGCACACATCAGCTGGGGCACCTGCTCTGTGCCAGGCCCGGCCCTTCCTCCCCGTTAAGAGTCGGCTGGCCAGGCGGCCCTGGGAGGAAGAAGCCTTCCGCCTGGCCCAAGTCACTGGGTCAGGAGACGTGGGGCCGCTCTTCTGCACGCAGCCCAGCCTCCCTGTGGCTTGGGGCCACTCCTGCCCCGGCCCTCCTCCACCCTCCAGCCTTCCACAGCCCTCCCCTGGGCTAGGCCGTCCCCAGGGCCTCCTCAAGTACCAGCTCGGGCCTCTGCCCTCTGGGGCTGCTCAGGGTCCTGGAGCTCTGGCCCGGCCCCACTCTGGCCTTTGGTCCTCTGCCTCCCCTGTTACCCTTTGACGGTGNGGGTGGAAAGCCAGCTGCCCTGGGACCCACAGGCCCTGTTTTTCTCCTATGTGGTTTATCGATTTTCCGGCACATGGAAAGGGCCTGCCTGTTCTCCCAGGGCTGCTATTGATTTTCTGCTCTGCTGACCTTCCTGGGTACTGAGGATTGGCTGAGGAGGCCTGGCGTCCGCCTCACTGGCCTGCCCTGGTCCAGGGAGGTTCAACTTCCAAGATGACCCATGGGCCTCTGATGGGGTCCCTCCTCCTCAAGGCAGTTGAGGTTGGAGGAGCCAGCAGAGACAGCCAGGCAGGGCCCCCTCCCTGCAGCTGCCGCTGGGCCCGGAGGGGCCACCCGGGGCCATCTTGCTTGGGCGTCTGGGGCTTCAGGGAGGTGTCTTTGAAAACTGGACAAATTTGGGGGGTTTCAGATGGAGTCACACTTTTGAAAAAAGGCACAGGTTTGATCTTGTCTTTATAATTCTGTTTCCCAATGTGAAGACTCACCTTGTTGTTCTTTGTAAACATGCAGATGGTGTGTACTCATGGAAAACCAAGGTGAAATGGAAACAGATTTATAAGGGAATAATCCCCTGTGTGACATCCAGGATGTACTTTGCAAAGTACTTCAAAATAATAGAGTGGGTTGGGGTGGGGCCTGGATGGTGTGGAAGTGGCCATGTGATGGCAGCTGATGGGGGGCATCTGGGGGTCCCTGGGGCCGCTCCCCTGCTTCAGCGAGGCCGGACGCTCAGACTCCCACCACAGAGGGAGGCACTCGGAGCCTCCTGGGAAGTGTTGGCCCCTGTGTTCCATGCTCATAAAGGTTGCTGGCAACAGAGCGCTTTTTCTTTTCTAATTTGTTTCTAGTTGAAGGATAATTGCTTTACAATATTGTATTAGTTTCTGCTATAAAAACAGAGCCCTTTTTAAAAAACTTATTTTTATTCTTGGTCATGCCACATGGTTTGCGGGATCTTAGTTCCCCGACCAGAGATGGAACCTGTGTCCCCTGCGGTGGAAGCAGAGTCCTGTTAGCCTCTGTGCTCTGTGATGAGACTGTTTGGTAGTATCCGTCCTCCCTTCACTGCAGTGTCGTTGAGAAGCTTCCAAGTCAAGGACTTGCTTCAGCGAGGCCGGACGCTCAGACTCCCACCACAGAGGGAGGCACTCGGAGCCTCCTGGGAAGTGTTGGCCCCTGTGTTCCATGCTCATAAAGGTTGCTGGCAACAGAGCGCTTTTTCTTTTCTAATTTGTTTCTAGTTGAAGGATAATTGCTTTACAATATTGTATTAGTTTCTGCTATAAAAACAGAGCCCTTTTTAAAAAACTTATTTTTATTCTTGGTCATGCCACATGGTTTGCGGGATCTTAGTTCCCCGACCAGAGATGGAACCTGTGTCCCCTGCGGTGGAAGCAGAGTCCTGTTAGCCTCTGTGCTCTGTGATGAGACTGTTTGGTAGTATCCGTCCTCCCTTCACTGCAGTGTCGTTGAGAAGCTTCCAAGTCAAGGACTCAGGATCCATCGCAGGCGGCCCGACAGTGGTCAGCGCCACCACCACCCGCCCCCTCATGCCCCCACCCAGCCTCCCTGGGCTGGGATCCCAGCTCTGTCGCCTCGAGCTCTGGCTCAAGCAGGTCTCCAACCCCCGTGGCCTCAGGGACTTGTGGAAGTTGGGTCCCTCGTTATGGGAAGATGGAAGGACCGTTTCGAGGGTTAGATGAGTGAGCTCTGACGTCTGTAAGCATAGTCGGCAGAGGATCCGTGGTCTGTGTGGCTGCACCTCCGCTGATTTCCCCCCCACGCCTGACAGACGCTGGGCTGTTCCCAGCTTCTTGCTGGCTGGACGGTGCTGTGACAACTCGATGCAGCTGTGAGGTCACCAGCCTCTGGGACATTGGGCCCAGCTTCAGAGCCTCCCTGAGCTCTCCAACTCGCTGCCCCTTTGCCCTCAGCCAGCACCAAGGTCCTTCCCTTGCCCAGCTTCCAGGGGAAGCACCCAGACATGGGCCGCCGGTGTCCAGCCGGGCCCATGCCCGGCACGCTGCCCTCAGCCTTCTCTCTGCCCCCAGGGAAGGCTACAACAATCCCGCCGTCTCGGGCGAGAACCTGATCGGCCTGAGCAGGGCCCGGCGCCCCCACAACGCCATCTTTGTCAACTTTGAAGGGGACGAGGTGCCCGAGCGGCCGATGGAGGCCGCAGTCCAGACGTGGAAGAAGGTCTGCACCAACCCCGTGGACCACAGAGTGGAGGAGGAGCTGAGGAAGGTGCGCCCTGCCCCTCGGCCACCCCCTCTTCACCTCCTGGACCCCATGCTTGTCTCAGACTCGTTTACTAACTCGCGGGAACCGTTCACCTCCAGATGCCATGTCTAAAGCTCTGCCAGTGCACGCCCTGCCTTCCCAAGGCTGAAAGTGTTCTTCAGCCTCCTCTGAGGTCCCCTGGGGGTCAGCGCGGTCCAGGCATGACTGCAGCCTGGAACTCTGGGGTCCCAGAAACTTCCTTCCTCCATTCATTGGCCAGGGCACACATCAGCTGGGGCACCTGCTCTGTGCCAGGCCCGGCCCTTCCTCCCCGTTAAGAGTCGGCTGGCCAGGCGGCCCTGGGAGGAAGAAGCCTTCCGCCTGGCCCAAGTCACTGGGTCAGGAGACGTGGGGCCGCTCTTCTGCACGCAGCCCAGCCTCCCTGTGGCTTGGGGCCACTCCTGCCCCGGCCCTCCTCCACCCTCCAGCCTTCCACAGCCCTCCCCTGGGCTAGGCCGTCCCCAGGGCCTCCTCAAGTACCAGCTCGGGCCTCTGCCCTCTGGGGCTGCTCAGGGTCCTGGAGCTCTGGCCCGGCCCCACTCTGGCCTTTGGTCCTCTGCCTCCCCTGTTACCCTTTGACGGTGCCCCTCACAGTCCTTCCAGAACACCTGGGCCCAGCTGCACTGGCACATGCTGGGCACACAGGCGCGGCAGCTCCCCATGGCTGCCCCTCCCCTGGGGCCAGACCCTGCGGGGGCCCTGGGGCTGGTGGGCAAGCTGCCTGCCCTCTTCTCAGCCTCCGCTTTGACCCTCCAGCTGTTTGACGTCCGTCCCATCTGGTCACGCAACGCCCTCAAGGCCAACATCAGTGTCCACCCCGACAAGCTCAAGATCTTGCTGCCCTTCGTGGCCTATTACATGGTAAGGGTGTGCCTGCCGCCCCCCCTGGATTCCCACCAGGGTCGTCCTGATCCCAGCACCCGTTGGACGGCTCGTTACCACCCCTGCAGAGGCCCTCCCCAGCCTCTGCAGTCACATGTCAGCCACATTGGGGTGACTGTGGGATTCAAGACTGATTCCGTAACTTGCAAATAAAGGGATTGTACCTTTTTTAACGGCCTTGAGCTGAGAGCTTTCTAGGACCAGGAACTGGGGTAAGTGCTGTGTGCACAGCCTCTTCTCCGCTGTTGCGGCAGCAGAGGCATTGCTCTGGTGAGGATGCTAGGCTCGGCCTGGGGGCTCGATGTGCCAGCGTCCTGCAGCCAGCACGTGGCAGAGCTCCTGGGGGCCCTGACCACAGTGCCACCTGCATTCACTCATCCTCCCCAGGTCAAGTGGGCTTCAGTGCACAGCAGACGCACCTCAGACTGAGTCCAAGAGGGCACGGGGGTGGGGGTGTCACTGTCAAGATTCCCCAAGGGGCCACGAGGAGGCACTCCTGCCGGCCAGGGGTTGAACTTGGGGCCCGGGGGGGGCAGGCAGACGACGTGACTGTGATGGCAGGTCGGGCGGGAGACCTAGGCCTGGCCTCACGGCAATGCCTTTCAGCCTGGTGCTCTGGACACGGGGCCTCAGGGCCTCCCGCCCAGCAGGACAGTTGTGATGGTTCTCAGGCTCTTCCTCTGTGCCAGGCACTGTGCCAGGGGCGCCGGGGTCACCGTCTCCTGTTGCTCTCCAGTCACTCAGTCGTGTCCGACTGTTTGCAACCCCACGGACGCAGCACGCCAGGCTTCCCTGTACTTTACCATCTCCCAGAGCTTGCTCAAACTCGTGTCCGTTGAGTCGGTGACGCCATCCAACCATCTCATCCTCTGTCTTCCCCTTCTCCTGCCTTCAGTCTTTCCCAACATCAGGGTCTTTTCCAGTGAGTCAGCTTTTCACGTCAGGTGGACAAAGTATTGGAGCTTCAGCTTTAATACTCCTTTAATCCTCCCAAAAATGCCCTCTGACAGGAAGACCAAGGTTTGGAAGGGTCAAGTGACCCATCCCAGGAGACAGAGCCACATGTGCGAGCTTGGAGGGCAGGGGCTGCAGAGCCCCACCTGGGCCTGCATCCCAGGGGAGCTGAGAATCAGCCTGAACCTCACTTCGCACCTCCACCCTTTCTGTCTCCAGATAACAGGCCCCTGGAGAAGCCTGTGGATTCGATTTGGATATGACCCCCGAAAACGCCCAGAGGCCAAGATTTATCAAGTGCTTGACTTCCGAATCCGATGTGGAATGAAATACGGTAAACAATTACTAAAACCTTTGCTTTCCTTTTCCCTTCCTAGCTTTGCATTTGCAGCATTCTCTTGGGTCATGAGAATAGATCCTCACGGAGAGGGTAAATAATGCCTTCCGCCCTCAGCGGGCTTGCTGGAGGCAGGCTAGCGCAGACGCGAGGACCCGAGCTCCTGTCCTGGCCCCGCGGTGCCGCTCTAGTGGTCGTTCTGTTCTTCCACAGTTACTTGCGGCTCCTGCCGTGCAGGCCAGGCATCCGGTCAGTGTCCGTCCCCCGCCTGCGGTGAGTCCCCCGCACACCAAGCAGCGAGACACGGCGGCTCCTGTCTGTCCAGCTCGGGGCCCTGTGCCCTCTCTCAGGAGCCGTCCCTGGGAGCCCTGGTGCACCCGTGGTGCAGGCTGCGCTGTCAGGGGCTCTGCACCCCCTAGCCTGACGCGCCCGCCCTCTCCGGCAGGTTACGCCCCCAGCGACATGCCCGTCAAGGCCAAGCGCAGCACCTACAACTACAGCCTCCCCATCACCGTCAAAAAGACCAGTAAGGGCCTCGGGCTCCCTGGCAGAGCAGGCGCCGGGAGAGAGGGGCATCCAGACTGTGGGAGGGCAGGGGCCTCCTGAAGGGTCACTCCAGGGCCCTGCTGGCCAGCGCGCCCCAGGGTGGGAGGGAGCGGTCGGGGGGCAGGAGAAATACCCCCCTGTATTCCAGACCCCTGCCGTGGTCCCCTCGCAGCCAGCCAGCTCGTCACCATGCATGACCTAAAGCAAGGCCTGGGCCCCTCAGGGTCAGCCACTGGACAGAAGTCGAGTCCCAACAAGTACAAGCTCAAGGTGGGTGTCCGCGGGCAGCCTGTCCGGGTGAGAGTGAGGGGTGGGTGGAGTGGCGGCCCCTCCCCTGGGCAGGCCAGGCCCTGCTGCCCACGCTGGGCCTCGCCTGTGACATGGGGAAGCTCTGATGGAGGCTGCCCTGGCCTTCCAGTCCTTTCACCCTACTCCCACCTCCCAGCACTGCCTCCAAACACAACTCAGATGCGAGCCCCCGGGGTGGGGGTATTGACCACCAGGGCACGTCCATCTCAGGGAGGGTCTTAGACACCAACAGTCGCGTGCACTTCCCTCTGAGTCGGGCCCTGAGGCCCCTGTGGCCCCCTGGGCAGGGTGAGACTGAAGGCTGTGAGCCCAGAGCCACAGCAGACCACCCGCACCCAGCTGTGGGCTGGACGAGGGCTGCCCTCCCAGGCCTGGGCCTCCTTAGCACAGCCACCCAGCAGAGGCAGCGACGTCCCAAGGCCTGACGTGAGCTGCTCCAGGCCTGGGCAGGAGTCCCCAGCCACAGAGGGCTCGGGCCAGCTATATGCCCGCAGGGTCCGTCTCCTCTCTCCTCAGGGTGGGAGGCCGCATCTTCGCCCGAGTGGCCATCCGCCTTCAGGAACCTCATTTTAGGCCGTAGTCTCCACCTCTGGAACTGGTCTGCAGCTCTCCCTAAGATGACTGGTTAGGAGAAGTGAGGAGGCCTCCCTTCAGGGAGGCGCCGAGGCAGAGCCCGACCCCAGTGGGGCCTCCCCACTAGACGCGCCTGGCTAGTCTTATGGGCGGCTCTAGGGTCCTGGGAGGCCTGGCTGCTTCCACCCCCATCAGCGCCAGGGGAATCACAGCTTATGTCCTACTGACCTGCCCCGGCCTCTGACCCATCGCCCGCCTGAATCCAGAGAGGAGAGCCAAGCCTGCCAGGTCTCAGGGCTGGCACAGGCCGCTGCCCTGGAAGAGGCCCCGGGAAGCTGCCCCCTGCGGGGACTCCAGCGCCGTCTAGCCCCGGGCCGCTCCCCTGACCCCCTGGCTTGTCTCGGCCCTCCTTTCCAGGACTCGGTGTACGTCTTCCAGGAGGGGGCCCTGCCGCCGTACCGACAGATGTTCTACCAGTTTTGTGACCTGAACGTGGAGGAGTACGCTCCTGGGGGTGCTGAGGCGGGGACCGGGGCACTCGGGCGCAGAGCAGAGGGACTGCCAGGGACCAAAGTGTGTCCTGCCTCTTCCCTCTCCTGTCCTCCGTGACCCCTCGGGACGGCTGGCCCCTGGGAGCAAGTGCTGCCGGCCTTCCTCGCCCGGGCTCGTGTGGCACCCAGCAGCAGCTTCCTGGGTGCCCCGTGGGCCACCCTGCCCCCAAGCAGCCAGCCGTGCTGGGTGCAGAGCATGGCGCTGGGCTGGGGTCTTTGTCTTCCTCCTCCGTGGCCCACACCGGGGTTCCCAACATGGTTCCCAGTCCCCAGAGCCGACAGAATCCCAGACATTTTTAACCCAGCTGTTCCCAGTGATGTTTAGAAAGCTGGGGGAGGGCTGCTGGGCTGGAGGGGCAGCTTACCCCAGGTTGGAGTCCGGCGAGCACCGGCGAGCGGCTTTCGAGGAGGCCCTTTGTGACCGCGCTTATCTGTAGGATAGCGCCCTGACTGCTGTTTTTCTGAGCACGCCAGCTCTGCTGAAACCGCTTACTGGCACCTGTGAGCAGAGACCCCCCCCACAACCCGCCCACCCTGGACCTTTGAGCAGAGACGCCCCCGCCTCAGAACTTTGAGCAGAGACCCCCCCCAACCTTTGTCTCCGACACCCAGGCTGCAGAGGGTCATTCACCGCAATGACGGGGCGGAGAGCTCGTGCACCGAGCGGGATGGCTGGTGCCTCCCCAAGACCACGGACGAGCTGAGGGACACCATGTCCCTCATGATCCGGCAGACCATCCGCTCCAAGAGGCCTGGTGAGAGCCGCTCACCCCGCGTGCCGTGGGCGCCCCCAGGGCCGGAGCAGGCATCCCTCAAGGACCTGCTCCATAGGAAACCTCACCTGGTGGGGGCCAGGAGCCAGCATCCCCCCGACCCCTGCCCCCAGCGGTTCCCTGAGGCGCTCAGCCCTGGGGGTCCAGGTAGGAGCCGGGCCCAGAGGAGGGGCTGGGGCTGCCCTCGGGGCCGCCACTTCATGCCCAGACCTCACCCTGCGTCCTGCGGCCATGTGTGGGCAAGTTGCTCCTGTCTCCTGGGGGGTGGGAGCCCTGTCGCCATGCCCTGCCCGCCCCTCCCCCGGGCACAGGGCGGGGAGTGAGCCCTGTGCTGCCCTGTGGCTCTGACGGAGCTGGGGGAGAGTAAGGGAAATGACCCCTTTCTGGGGTTCCTTCCGGGCTCAGGGTGGGGGTATCCCAGACCACCGACCCCCACAGAGCTGCCAGGAGCTGGGGCTCTCAGCTTCCCCTAGGACGCGGGCCCCTCTTAGCGTCCAGTTGGGAAAAGGTAGCCTGGGCCCACTCCTGCGGGGTCCCCTGGACTCCTGAGCTGCCTGGGGCTGCTCCGAGGAGGTTCCCAGGGCCCTGGGCATCAGTGTTGCTCTGAGGTGCTGGTTAAACGAGTCCAGGTCCACCAGTGCGGTTCCCTGAGGCGCTCAGCCCTGGGGGTCCAGGTAGGAGCCGGGCCCAGAGGAGGGGCTGGGGCTGCCCTCGGGGCCGCCACTTCATGCCCAGACCTCACCCTGCGTCCTGCGGCCATGTGTGGGCAAGTTGCTCCTGTCTCCTGGGGGGTGGGAGCCCTGTCGCCATGCCCTGCCCGCCCCTCCCCCGGGCACAGGGCAGGGAGTGAGCCCTGTGCTGCCCTGCGGCTCTGACGGAGCTGGGGGAGAGTAAGGGAAACGACCCCTTTCTGGGGTTCCTTCCGGGCTCGGGGTGGGGGTATCCCAGACCACTGACCCCCACAGAGCTGCCAGGAGCCGGGGCTCTCAGCTTCCCCCAGGACGCGGGCCCCTTTTAGCGTCCAGTCGGGAAAAGGTAGCCTGGGCCAACTCCTGCGGGGTCCCCTGGACTCCTGAGCTGCCTGGGGCTGCTCCGGGGAGGTTCCCAGGGCCCTGGGCATCAGTGTTGCTCTGAGGTGCTGGTTAAACGAGTCCAGGTCCACCAGCCATCTTACTTCCCGGAGCAGCTTCAGACTGGAGCCCCAGGCCCTGAATTTGTAGACAGGCCCCCCGGGGCTGAGCCCAGGGACGGCTGGTACGGGGGCCGCCCAGGCCAGCGTCGGGACACAGCCGCCCTGGTCTCTGGGCCCAGCTCTCTTCTCCAGCCCGACCAAAGCAGACAGTGGGAAAGAGCAGCTGACCGGTGAGTCCGGGGAAGACGAGGAGGAGGAGGAAGACGAGGAGGAGGAGGAGTTCAAGCCGTCCGACGGGAGCGAGAATGAGATGGAGACGGAGATCCTGGACTACGTGTAATGCAGCCCTGGCCCCCTGCCCAGGCCCGAAGAGGGGCCGGGACGCGCCAGGGACCCCAGCGCTGCCTGCAGCAGCCAGCACGGCCCTAGGCGGCCTGTCTGAGGAGAGCAGCTGGGTGAGCTGCCCCTGGTCCCACCCAGGCTGCCCCCTGGCCCCGGGTGCCTGTGCCTGGCCTCGCCAGCCCCTGGCTGAGACCAGCGGGAGCTGGCGGTGGGGATGGTGCAGCCCAGGAGGGGCCAGCCCGGCTGGGGTCAGACTGGAGGTGAGGGCGGGGCGAGGACCCTGGTCCAGGTCACGGTGGCGAAGACTGTCCTTAGGGTTAGACCCCATCCATTGGGGTGACCTGGCAAAGGGCAGGCCCAGCTGGAACTGTTCTTATTAAAGACGTTTCCCCATGGAGTCCCGGTGTCTCAGTGTGGGTGTCAGAACCCGAGAGGGGTTTTCTCTGGCCTCGGGGCTTGGGCTCCAGCTGGACGTCATTTGTCCCTTCAGTTGCTCGTCGGTGCCCTGATGCTGGCGATGCTGGGATGGCTGAGAGCAGGCCGGGTGCCCCACGGCAGGTGGGCCAGGCGAGAGCCCCCTCGGAGGGTGCTCCGGCCGCACGCTCAACTCTTCCTGTTCCACAAGGCCGTTTTGCGGAGGGGTTCCCGGGGACGACACCATGGGCTCAGCACTGCCTGGTGGGAAACCAGGGGGCAAGCAGGTCCCTGGGTGGGGCCGAACCTGCGCTCCTGGGGGGCACACCCCACACGCTTCCCCAGCCAGAGGGGAGCCCGTTGCCCTGCCTCAGCCAGAGACCAAAAGCAGCTCTTCCCAAGGGCAGGCCGGGCTGCCCCCGCCCCTCACTTCTGCAAGGAAGGCTTTCCCTCAGGCCCCGGTCCCGGCCGGTGGAGCTCAGCTGGGACTCGTCCCACCTCTCCTGAGCCATGCTGCCAAGCTCAGACCTCAGGGGAGAGGGTCTGGGTTCTGGCCCCCACCCAGAAGCCGCCTCAGTTCCTGTGCAGAGCTGAGAAAGGCACGCCTGGGGCAGGCAGGCACCCTGCCTCTGCAGCTCAGCCCCACAGTTCCCAGGGCCTGCCTGCCGTGTGCCGGACGGCACGGCCTTGCCAGGTCCTTAACAAGTGCTCGGTGATTCTCAGCTCAGAAACCTGCCTGCCTACACCACCACCACCACCCCCTTTAAAGAAGCGTTTTATTTATGGAAAAGAGCAAATATACATGAGAATACTGCATATTGTATAAAAAGCCCATTACCCAAACAAGCCTGTTGCACCTACTCCTGATTTCAAAGCCTGCGTTTGCTGGCTCAGCTGCGCCGTGTCTTGTGGCATGTGGCTGCTTCCGGTTGCAGCATGCAGGGTCTGTAGTGGTGGCATGCCGGGTCTGGTTTCCTGACCCCAGGCCCCCAGCGTCAGGAGCGTGGAATCAGCCACAGGACCGCCAGGGAAATCCCTCTCCGTGTTTCTGTTCTGTTTCGTGTTTGTGTTTTGCTGGAACTGTTGTAAGGAAATTGGTACTTAAGTGTTAACACATCAAGGTTTTTGTTTTAAAAACACAGTGATGGTGTCATCACACCTAACAACAGCAGTTCCGCCTCAGATGTGCCCGTGCAGTTGGGAGGCCCCAGTGTCTGCTGGGCCCCTTCAGAGACACGAGCACTGATTGACCGGCGGTTGGGGTGCGGTCATCCTCATCCCCCGGCCTCATTTCTGGCCCTAGTGATGACCGGGAGGACCTGTTTAGCTTGGCGATGATTTGTTTCAATCAATCGCAGTCTTGCTTTTTGCTGCCAGCTCCTCTCATCTGTGGCCTGAGAACAGCCACAGGCTGGCTGCTGTGTCCTCTGACATACCATCTCTGCGGCCCAGCCCAGCCTGCACCGTTCCTTCTTCCCAGCATCCTAACTCCTGGCTCCCACCTGCAGCCACCCACCCCTCCCACATTTCTCCAGCTTCCCAGCCTTCTTGCTTCTGGGCACCGTAATGGCCCAGGCTTCTCCCCCTCACTTCCTGTCTTAGACCCAGCCCACCGTGTGCTCTTGGGTGCCCCACCTTCCTTGGTTTTCACTGCCACTGAACTTACTTGAGCACAGGAGGCTTCCTCTCCCCCATATTCAGAGTCACTTCCTTTAGAGCAGATTCTTAGAACTGGAGCGGCTGGGCAAAGGTGTGAGCCAACAAGCTCATCTTCTGTCACTGCCGGCATCCTTCAAACCTCTGTGGCCCAGCCCAGCCTGCACCGTTCCTTCTTCCCAGCATCCTAACTCCTGGCTCCCACCTGCAGCCACCCACCCCTCCCACATTTCTCCAGCTTCCCAGCCTTCTTGCTTCTGGGCACCGTAATGGCCCAGGCTTCTCCACCTCACTTCCTGTCTTAGACCCAGCCCACCGTGTGCTCTTGGGTGCCCCACCTTCCTTGGTTTTCACTGCCACTGAACTTACTTGAGCACAGGAGGCTTCCTCTCCCCCATATTCAGAGTCACTTCCTTTAGAGCAGATTCTTAGAACTGGAGCGGCTGGGCAAAGGTGTGAGCCAACAAGCTCATCTTCTGTCACTGCCGGCATCCTTCAAACCTCTGTGGCCCAGCCCAGCCTGCACCGTTCCTTCTTCCCAGCATCTTAACTCCTGGCTCCTACCTGCAGCCACTCACCCCTCCCACATTTCTACAGCTTCTCTCCACTTACTCTGCATCACAAAAGATCTGGGTGCTGGAAATGATAGGCGGACAGGCAGATGGACCAACTGTTTCTGCAGGTCTCTGGGTCTTGGCCACAGGCTGGTGGCCCGGGGTCTTTGCTTGGACCGCCGGTGTGGCTGGAAAGCCCGGCCCTTCCTTTTCCTTGGGGAAAGCCTCCAGGCTGGACTGGAGTCTCATCCCCGCCTCCCACCGTGCTGCCCGGTGACGACCTGGCGCTGCTTCAGCCCTCACCCCCACTTCACACCATACAGACACCCAGCACACCTTGGGTACCAGCGGGGGCCACACCAGCCACCAGGTAGCCCGTGGCCAGCCCTGTCCCAGAAGTCACAGGCCCAGACCCTATAAACGGCCTCTGCTGAACTGCAGTCAGGGCACGGGGTCACAGCGAGCCCATTTTCCCCAAGGGCAAAAGCAAGACCTTTGTCGGCACTGTGCACCCAGCCAAGCTCTAGTCCTTGAGCCCCTGCCCTCCCCGCCACCCTGCCATCTGCCTGGGCTCCCAGGTAGGCAGTCATCTGCACAGGTGCCCCGTGGGGACCAGGTCACGTGGGAGCCGTGGACCCTGGGAAAGACAGACCATGCCCGCACGTGTGTGCATGTGACCTTGGCCCAGCCTGAGCCCCGCTGGAAACACCAGCTGTCCCCTGGCCCCAGGTACGCCACCTGGAGTGCGGCCAGCCTGGAGGAAGGACCAATGACAGGAGGAGGGGAAGGGTCCCTCTGCAGGCTGCTCTGGGCTGGCTCCAGCCCCATAAATACCCGCAGGGCCCGAGGGCAGGTGTCACAGAGGCAGCCGCACACCATGGGGCGCTGGGAGCTACTCTGGAGCCTTGCCTGCTGCTTGGCAGTCGCGAGTGCGGCAAAGGTAAGCGAGAGCCCAGCTGAGGGGTCGGCGATGGGAGGGAGCCCCCTCTCACCTTTGCTAAGCCAGACCTGGAACCTGGGGACAGGGACCAGCAGGGGGAAGACAGAGAGTCACTGGCAGAACCCGACCACCATTGTTAACAGCATCTCCCGGGCACTTCTGCGTTTCTAGCAGGATGCCTCAGGCTGCCGAATACAGAATATCCAATTCAACTGGAATTTCACATAAACCACGAGTCAATTTTGGTGTATGTTTCACCCAATGATTAGGACGTACCTTTAAAATTATATATATCATTGTTTATTTGAAATTCAAGTGTAACTGGTCAACCTTGCTGAGTCAACCACCTGACCCCCAAACCCCCTCTGGCTCCGTTGTCTCTCTAGAGACATCAATGTTGTCCCCCTTTCCCAGAAGGGGTGACGGGGGCCCAGAGCAGACGAGCGATTTGCCCAACATCACACAGCCACTGAGGCCGAGCAGGAATCTGGAATCCACGTTAGTCCAACCCTGGAGTCCGGCTCCCGGTGTAACCTCCATCTCCTGCTCCTCCAGCACCTGCTTGCTACAGCTTCTCTGCCCAGATGCAAGTCAGGAGGCCCAGCCAACCCTCCTGGGGCAGCCAACCCTGCCCACCCTCACTGACCTCTCGTGGATGTGAGCACACAGGCAGGGAGACATTTCCAGGACGGAGCCAACAGCCACATGCAGATGGAGTGCTGCTCCAGCAGGGCTCCGGTCGGGGCCCCAGCGCCCCCCAGGCTGGCCCCTCCTCCCCTCAGCCTGCTCTTCAGACCCCTGCTGCCCAGAGCTTCAGGCCTGGTCCTGGGCGTCTTTTGCCACTCTCCTTCTTCTGGGGGGTTCTTTCCTGGGGGCTGAGGGTGCCCGAGTTTCCTCCGTGCTGTTCCAGCAGCCAGCGACACCCCTCCCCACGCTGCCACCACGGCCAGGGTCCCCACGCCCTGTCCGCCATGGGGGGCCTTCAGCCGGTCTCAGTCACACAGAGTTGTCAACCCCTAGCCCCCCAGTGCCCGCTCCCAGCAGCCGGGAAGGCTGTTCAGAAAAAAACGCCTGGAGCATGGAGGGATGGGAGAGACAGGGGCCCAACTCCCAGGGCATCTGGCAGGGACTGCTTCCGGCTTCTTCCTCTGAAGTTCCAGCCCAGCCTGGAAATTTGTTCCCCCTGCCCCAGCGATGCAGGGGGCCCCTCCCAGCCTAGACTTAGATCAGAGGGCTGCTGGGATCTGGCCAAGCCTGGGATGTGGGGCTGGCCCACTCTCGCCCCCCTGGAACCTAGCTCAGGAGAGATCCAGAAAGCCTGGACCTGCTTTCCCCCCAGATCAGGGGGGCAAAGCTCTGGGAGAGAAGGGCCCAGCTGGCGCCAGCTCAGTGGGAGTTCTGGCGACCTTGGGTGGGCAGGGGTCTGTCCTGGCTTGGAGCACAGGGGTTGTGAGGATTTGAGGAGACTCAGTCGAGGGGGAGATGAGGGGAGGAGAAAGAAGGGGCTGCTGATCAGGGAGCTCACTGCTGGGTGTGAACCATTCGGCGTCCCTCAGGCGCCAACCACTGCTGGCAACTGGACAAGCCAACAGGCCACGAGGGGGATAGTGTTGTCACCCATCTTACAGGCGGGTAAACTGAGGCTCAAGGTCACAGGCAGCCATGATGAGAATCCAAACTTCCACCCCACCTGTCCCAGCCTTCTTGGAATGCTTCCCTGAGTGCGGACACGTGGCTTGAACCAGCCTCCTCTGAGATTCAGGGAGCAGGACACCTGGGGGTGAGGGTGGGGTGGGGTGGGATGGGGAGTGAACTGGCTCCTCCAGCGATATGAGCAGGTGGCAGGGGTCTCGGTCCCAGATGCAGGTGGGCCCTTCCTTGAAGCTGTCTCGGGGGAACCTCCGGGAACCCGGAGCCTGCAAAGGGGTGCTCCTCCTCCGGGGGCCCACCAGCCAGAGCCCTCCTGAACCTTCCCCTCCCTGCCCAGCTGGGCTCCGTGTACACTGAAGGTGGCTTCGTGGAGGGCGTCAACAAGAAGCTGAGCCTCTTTGGCGACTCTGTCGACATCTTCAAGGGCATCCCCTTCGCCGCTGCCCCTAAGGCCCTGGAGAAGCCTGAGCGACACCCCGGCTGGCAAGGTGGGAGCAGGTGAGGGCAGGCCAGGTCCCGAGGCTGGGGGGCCCACCCTCATGCCAGCCCTTCCGGCCGCCTGCAGGGACCCTGAAGGCCAAGGACTTCAAGAAACGGTGCCTGCAGGCCACGCTCACCCAGGACAGCACCTACGGAAATGAAGACTGCCTCTACCTCAACATCTGGGTCCCCCAGGGCAGGAAGGAAGGTCCGTTTCCCCCCGCCATGCCCTCCAAGCAGCCAGAGGCCTGGCTCCGGCCCCTGGGTTGTGTCTGGGGGCTCCAGAGCTGAACTTCCTGACATCAGCACAGATCTGACGGGGTGCGGGGTATGGGCAGGACGTGAGAGGGGTGTGGGAGTGTCAGAGGGGTGTATCTGGCATCATGGAGCCTGCTCCCCTCCCCCTCAGTCTCCCACGACCTGCCCGTCATGATCTGGATCTACGGAGGTGCCTTCCTCATGGGGTCCGGCCATGGGGCCAACTTTCTCAGCAACTACCTCTATGACGGGGAGGAGATCGCCACGCGGGGCAACGTCATCGTGGTCACTTTCAACTACCGTGTCGGGCCCCTGGGCTTTCTCAGCACTGGGGACTCCAACCTGCCAGGTCTGCCGGGGTCACCAGGCGGGGGGAGCCAGTGTGCCTGGCCCCTGAGCGCTGAGCCCAGAGGCCACACCCCTCAGCATCCCTCATCCCCAGATAGCTCCCCCCAGCCCCCCAGAAAGGGCCCAGCCTCCCATCTGCTAAATGAGGGGGGCTGGAGCTGGACCGTGAGACACAGTAGCCGCTTGGCTGCTGAAGTGAAAGAGAAGAGGCTGCCGGCCAGCTGGCCAGACCCCAAGAGGCGTGGGGGTGGGAGCCCCTGAGAGACACAGGAGCTGGCACACCCAGGTGACACCTCGGGGCGGGGCGGGGAACAACACAGAAGACCCTGGACAGACAGGAAGGACTCTGGCCAGATGGGAGAGAGCTGAGCCCAGGCCTCCAGCTCCCCTTCCCCCAGCCTGAGACGCCCATCCCCCAGCACCTGCCCACCCAGCCTCCCGGGGACACACCACGCACCACCCTGGGGCTGGACAGGGTCTCCACACCGTCAGGGACGATCTCATCCCACCTACACGGACTGTGCGCCTAATGTGGGCCAAGCTCCCTGAGGAAAGCCCCCCACCCCGCCCACAGGTAACTATGGCCTTTGGGATCAGCACATGGCCATTGCCTGGGTGAAGAGGAACATTGAGGCCTTCGGAGGAGACCCCGACAATATCACCCTCTTTGGGGAGTCGGCCGGAGGCGCCAGCGTCTCTCTGCAGGTCTGGGGGCCCCTAAAAGGGTTGCTCAGAGGAGTGGGAGGCGGTTGATGGTGATGGGGAGAAGCAAGGCTGACAGGTGCCGCCGTGGGTGTGTCCCTGGCTGAGCCCTGCAGACAAGCGGGCGCAGGGGGTGACTGGACCTCTCTGTATTGCAGACCCTCTCTCCCTACAACGAGGGCCTCATCAAGCGAGCCATCAGCCAGAGTGGCGTGGGTCTGTGCCCCTGGGCCATCCAGGAGAACCCCCTCTTCTGGGCTAAAAGGGTAAGGGGGCACTCTGGGGGTGGGGCCTCCCTCCTTTGCGCTGTCTTCTGGACCCTGTGTCTGGCGCCCTGAGCACTGCCTCTCTGTCCCCAACCCCCAGATTGCAGAGAAGGTGGGCTGCCCCGTGGACGACATCAGCAGGATGGCCGGGTGTCTGAAGATCACTGACCCCCGTGCCCTGACACTGGCCTATAAGCTGCCCCTGGGAAGCACGGAATGTGAGTAGGAGCCACCCGGGCGCCGGATCTCATCCTGGCTCTGTCGCCAGCTCGCTGGCGTCCCCAGGCAGCTCGGTGCCACCCCTGCCCTGGCAGGCCTCTGTGGCCACGGCTGGAAGTGGGGGAGCCGTCTTTCCTCTTGTCTTTGGTGGGTCATGACCCCTTGGAGAACAGTTTGGCCCCATCCCCAACCACGCACACAAAGGCGATCATTCGTACATGATTTTCAGCAGATTTATGGACCCCAGATCAAGAGAGCCTCTGCACATAAATAAGCATTCATTCTTTCCTCCGTTCATGAATTCAGCAAACATCTCCTGAACACCTGCTGCAGCATTCCCCTTCTAGCTCTGCCTGCTCTGTACCCCAGGAAGGCCAGGGGGGCCCAGCTGCAAAATCCTGCAAGTATCAATCTCATCAACCCAGGAAGCTATCATTCTCTCTCATTCCTTCTAAGGCAAAGTGCAATGCAAACGCCATCATTTGTATCTGGACCTAATGTGAAGTAAACCATAAGTGCTAAGTAAACATCTTGGCCCAAGATGCAGACCAACTTCATATCTGAGTTCTGCATCTGGGGAGTCGAGCAACTGCAGATCGAAAACGTTAAAAAAAAAAAAAAAATCCAGGATGTTTCAAAAAGCAAAACTTGAATTGGCTTCCCACCCTCCCTGCATGCCCCTGCTGCCCCACCACCCCGCCCTCCGCCAACTGCAGAGCTTCCCTGATAGCTCTGTAAGGAATCTGCCTGCAATGCAGGAGACCCTGGTTCAATTCCTGGGTTGGAAAGATCCGATGGAGAAGGGATAGACTACCCACTCCAGTATTCTTGGGCTTCCCTGGTGGCTCAGCTGGTAAAGAATCTGCTCGTGATGCGGGAGACCTGGGTTCGATCCCTAGGTTGGGAAGATCCCCTGAAGAAGGGAACGTCTACCCACTCCAGTATTCTGGCCTGGAGAATTCAGGCCTGGAGAATACTGTCCATGGACTCGCAAAGTGTCAGACACACAGAGTTGAATACGACTGAGAGACTTTCACTTTCACTACCCTAGAATGCCCTGCAACTATTTACGCAATGTTTGCATAGCATTTACTATTATTTACATAGCATTTATTTTGCACTAGGTATTAACTGTCATCTAGAAATGATTTAAAGTATATGGGAGGATGGGGATTTCCCAGGTAGCTCACTGGTAAAGAATCTGTGTGCCAATGGAGGAGACAGGGGTTCGATCCCTGGGTTGGGAAGATCCCCTGGAGAAGGAAACAGCAACCCACCCCAGTATTCCTGCCTGGAGAATCCCATGGACAGAGGAGCCACATACATATATGTATATGGGGAAATGTCGGTAGATTGGATGCAAATAGTGCACCATTTTATACAAGAGACTTGAGCACTTGGATGTTGGTGTCCTGGTAGCAATAGTCACAGATTTGCAGAAATGTGACTGTATTTTCTTTTGAGCTGAATTGGAGGGGAAACGGGACAGGCCTAACGGGGGCAGGGCATACGGTCCTTTGGGGCCAGTTGAGGGGTCTCACACCGTTTCTGGCTGACACACTGGAACCCGCCACAGAGAGGGGGCACCTCTTTCTCCAACGGTCTCCTCCAGGATTTCTAGACCTTCCTCCTTCTTGATTTAAGAAAGCAAGAGAACAGGGACCGAAAAAGAGAGAACAGGGAGAGGGCATCAGGTTGCAGAGAGGGAGCAGGCCTGGCGCCTGGACCAGTGCTTCTTGTCCTGGGTGATTCTGCGCCCGGGAAACGCGTGGCAGAGCCTGCAGGCTCTGGTGGTTGCAGCCGGGGAGGGGGCACCACTGGCGCTGTCTAGTGGGTCGAGGTCAGGGAGGCTGCTAACGGTCTACACTGAGCAGGATGGCGCCCCCACGACACAGAATGAAGGGGTCAGAAGGTCAGTAATGCTGAAGCCAAGGAACCCCGGTCTCCATCAAAGGAGGTGCGGCTCCTTGGTGGCCTCAGGATGGAGTCAGTTCCTGCCCTGGAGGTCTGGGGGAGGCGCAGGTGGCTACCAGGTTTGAGAGCTTGCTGCTGTTCGCCCCCAGACCCCAAGCTGCACTATCTGTCCTTCGTTCCCGTCATCGATGGAGACTTCATCCCTGATGACCCCGTCAACCTGTACGCCAATGCCGCGGACATCGACTACATGGCTGGCACCAACGACATGGACGGCCACCTCTTCGTCGGGATAGATGTGCCAGCCGTCAACAGCAACAAACAGGACGTCACGGAGTAAGCCGGGGAGGTGGAGGGGGTGTGGAGGGGGTGGCATCAGCCGAATGAGGAAGTCGGCGCCGTGACGGTGGTGAGGGCCGTCCGTGGCCCTCTGCCGCACCGGTGTGATACTGGTGCTCAGCTGCTCGGCCACGTGTGACTCTTGGCAACCCCATGGACTGCTGCACGCCAGGCCTCCCTGTCCTTCACCGTCTCCCAGAGCTGGCTCAGACTCATGTCCATCGCGTCGGTGACGCCATCCAACCATCTGATCCTCTGTTGCTGCCTTCTCCTCCCACCGTCGATCTTTCCCAGCATCAGGG
Organism: Oreotragus oreotragus; assembly: GCA_006410675.1. Taxonomy (NCBI): domain Eukaryota; kingdom Metazoa; phylum Chordata; class Mammalia; order Artiodactyla; family Bovidae; genus Oreotragus; species Oreotragus oreotragus. Next base: position 35,554 of record SJYX01003432.1, read on the forward strand.
TCTTTTCCAATGAGCCGGCTCTTCACATCGGGTGGCCAAAGTACTTGAGCTTCAGCTTCAGCATCAGCCCTTCCAGTGAATATTCAGGGTTGATTTGCTGACTGGCTTGATCTTACAGTCACAGGGCAGCAGATACCCTCCTGTGGGCAGGGGGTGGAGGGTCCAGTACCTGTTTTGTGTCTGCAGGGAGGACTTCTATAAGCTGGTCAGCGGGCTCACTGTTACCAAGGGGCTCAGAGGTGCCAATGCCACGTACGAGGTGTACACCGAGCCCTGGGCCCAGGACTCGTCCCAGGAGACCAGGAAGAAGACTATGGTCGACCTGGAGACTGACATCCTCTTCCTGATCCCCACAAAGATCGCCGTGGCCCAGCACAAGAGCCACGCCAAGTGAGGAGGGCAGGTGGGGGTGGCCCACCAGGGATCCCAAACAACTTCCCAGCGGGGCCTCGGGGCGGGCAGCTCCCAGGAGTCCAGGAGGCCCGGGAAAGCCAGGCTCAGTTTCCACCTGTGCCTGCACTGTCTGCCAGGCCTGATGGGCCTTGAGAGGGCCCGTCCTCCCAGCCTCGGCTTGGGGGCTTTACCCTCCTGTGACTCCCGGCCCAGGCCAGTCCTGCACGCTCTCCCACACCCCTCAGCCCTCCCCGTCAGAAAGTCCTTGAGTTGGCCTTCCATCCGCAAGCTGTCCGCAAGGCGGTGCTGCTGGGTGATATTCTCTGCAGTGGGTTTCGAATTTGACAGCTTTCAGAACAAGCCTGCGGCCACTTTTAAACCTTTCATGTGATAATAGCCAATGAAAATGAAAAATAAGCGAGGGATGCTTAAAAAGTAGGAAGATAAAATTTCACCTAGAACCCAGGTGGCACAGTGGTAAAGAATCTACCTGCCAATACAGGGGACACAGGTTCGATCCCTGGGTCGGGAAGATCCCCGGGAGGAGAGAATGGCAAGCCTCTCCAGCATTCTTGCCTGCAGAATCCCCATGGACAGAGGAGTCCGTGGGGTCGCAGTCAGACATGACTGAGCGCGCAGGCAGAAATCTAGGACGAAAACTCGGCAATAAATTTGGTTGGAGCTTCCTGTCAGTCGAGGCCAAAAGGAAATAACTGAGGGTGCACACTACCTTGTCCCATCAAATCAAGATACAGATTCATGTGCCGAGAAAAACAATCTTTCCTGATACTGAATTATGAAGGAAGATGCCTCTATACCGTTGGTGGAGGCCAAGTGTAAATGCCCTTGAAATTGTAGAATCCATGAAGTCAAAAATTTGGCCACAGTTTTCCTTCTCCTGGGTGAAAAGATCCAGATCCCTCCTGAGTCTTTTTTTTTTAATGTATTTATTTTGAACTCGCTGCATAGTGTGTGGGATTCAGTTTCCCAACCAGGTACTGAACCTGTGCCCTTTGCAGTGAAAGCACTGATTCCCAACCACTGGCCTGCCAGGGAATTCCCCTTCCTGAGTCTTGTGGGAATTGCCCAGACCCTTCCCTACTCCCCCATGGCCTTCCCCTGGGGCCCATCTCTGGGGTGGGTGGCCCCAGGTGGGCACCCTGTCAACCTGGGCTGTCTTCCCTCCCTCCTCAGGAGCGCCAACACCTACACCTACCTGTTCTCCCAACCGTCACGGATGCCCCTCTACCCCAAGTGGATGGGGGCTGACCATGCCGATGACCTCCAGTATGTCTTCGGGAAGCCCTTCGCCACCCCCCTGGGCTACCGGGCCCAAGACAGGACTGTCTCCAAGGCCATGATTGCCTACTGGACCAACTTTGCCAGAACTGGGTAAGGCAGGGGTGGGGACGGCCTCTGTCCACATCACCCTGCAGGCTAGGGGTTCAGTCCCTGTTCCCTTAAACACTTCCTCCCTGAGCCCAGGCGCCCCGTCTGTGTGAGGCCAGGGGCTCCCGGCTGGGCCCCAGGATGTTCACGTGCCCAACCAGTGCCTGGGACACATGGAAGTGCCCATGGGGCAGAGGGTGGGAGACTGCCCAGGTGAGCAGGGGATGGGGGTCTCCAGCCTCCTGTGAGCCCCCTGGCCCCACCCAGCCACCCAGCCTTTTTTCTCACTCTGCAGGGACCCTAACACGGGCCACTCGGCCGTGCCCACAAACTGGGACCCCTACACCCTGGAAGATGGAAACTACCTGGAGATCAACAAGCAGATGGACAGCAGCTCCATGAAGCTGCACCTGAGGACCAGCTACCTGCAGTTCTGGACCCAGACCTACCAGGCCCTGCCCACGGTGACCGGCGAGGGGGCCAGCCTGGTGCCCCCTGCAGACAGCTCTGAGGCCAGCCCCGTGCCCCCGGTGGACAACTCCGAGGCCACCACCGAACCCTCTGCGGGTGACTCTGAGGTGGCTCAGATGCCTGTCGTCATTGGCTTCTAATGTCCTTGGCCTCCAGGGGCCACAGGAGACCCCAGGACCCACCTTCCCTCCTAAGTGCCCCCTGAATAAAGCCTCAACCATCTCTCTCTGGGGTCTCTTTTTGCTCCCAAGACCCAGCTGGGGGAAAACGGGGTCTTCAGTTATCATGAGCCCCAGGCGCCTGGCCCAAGGTGTTTCCCCCCACCTGTCAGCCCTCAAGCTCGGGAAGCCAACAGGACCATCCTCTTTAAAGAGGAGGAAACAAGTCCATAGACGTGAAGCGTCAGGCTAGGACTGGGACGCGGGTGTGGACCCCCCATGAAAGGCCGTCGGCTCCCAGGTGCTGGGCTCTGCTACCGAGGGTGGGCGGGGCTGCAGCCAAGAGAAAAACTGGGTACTGCAGGGGGCGGCCGCCTCTGGACCCCCGGAGCCCAGCCACGCCCAGGTCCTCTGGGGCGTGGGGAGAGACGACTGTTCTAACCACAGTCTGGGGGAGAGAATCGGATTCTGCCTCCAGGTGGCCCCACGTCCAGGAGGACAGAGCATCGCACTGGAAGGACAGGAGCAAAGGGTGCAAGAGGAACGCATGTGGGGCTGTGCCCTGTGAGGGCGTGAGAGGCAGGGGGCAGGGGCAGGGTCGTCCGCGCTGCTGGGAAGCCAGCCTGGGTATGTGTCTGAGGGCGTCAGAGCCAGAGTGAAACCCGGACACTCCAAAGCCAGCGCTCGCAGCAAGGCCTGGGGGCTCCCTCTCTCCCCTCCCCTCGGCCATTCTGTGGTCACTGTGCGGTGGGGGTGAGGGACCAGCGGGTCCAGGGTCCTGGGTGGGTGCGTGGGCAGCAAGATCAGCTGCCAGCCCCAGGCTCCCTCCCTGGTGAGTTCTGTCCCCGAGGCCGCAGGTGCGACACCTTGTACCGAGGCCACAGAAGCGGAGCCCAGGACCAAGATCACCTCTGAAGCCGACTGAGCCCCTTTGTAACTTTTGCCAAAGGCCTGATGGTTACTAACAAGCTTCTTCCTGGCTCCCTCTTAGGCAAAGAGGCCCACTCTGGTGAGAACCCTTTAGCGCCCCAACCAATCACCTAATGCCAACCTTCCGGCAGGAATTTTGTCTCGAGGCTCTAAGAATTGGTTATTAACTCAGGAAAGCTGTCGACTCTTCCCTGATCTGTCAGGAGGCCACTGCACTCACTGTGCCCACTTGATCTCTGCTCCTCATTCTTAATAAATCCACTCCCTTCTGAAATGCTCCGTGTCTGCACTCCCTGCTGAAATGCTCCGTGTCGGGAAATTCTTTTCCAACCCGCGCTCAGACCACCTCAACACTCGCCAGCCACAGACGGCGGGCTGAGCCTGGGCTGTGAGTCCTGTGGCCCCAGGCAGCAGAGCTGAACAAGGGGCAAACCCGGCCCTTGAGGAGCAGGGGGCACACCAGCCTGGCCTGTGACCACCTTGTCTGCGCTGGGCTTCCTGGTCGGTCCAGGGCTCTCAGGTATGAAAGACTGAGATGCCCCCAGCGCAGACTCTCCTGGGACCCGTCCCTACTCTCAGCCAATGGAGCCAAGGATGCCATCTACCCGCCCTCTGCCACAAACGAAGTGTTTGTACCTGCGGGGCCTGTTTCAGGAGCCTCGTCGGGGCCTGGACCACCCTGCGACGTGGCACTTCCCTCCCTTGCTAGGGGACAGCTCAGCTGTGCCTGTTGTGCAGGAAACCACGTCCCCGGAGGGCTGGGCCACGTCAGGACGTGTGCTCCATCCCCGCGCTGCACAGACATGGCCAGGCAGGAGCGAGCCTGGCCGCGTGTCTGCGTGACACGCCTGCAGCCGTGGGGACGCCTTGTAATTCGTCACGCTCTTGCCTCTCCAGGCCTTCTCCAGGCCGTGAAGCAGAAAACACCTACTGAGGTGCAGGCTAGAGGCCAGTCCAGGGTCCTGGAGTCTCTCTGCTGGGCCAAGAATGACCCTTTAGCTCCTATTAGGGTGAAGCCTGGAGGGGACACGCGGGGGAGGAGCTCCGGTCAGAGTCTGTTCACCACCTTGATGAGACGTGGTGCTTCGATATTTCATGGGCAAGGCTGTTCCGGAGCGTGCCTGTGGGTTGGCAGTCTTGGGGGCATCCCTTGCCCCCATGCCTCATCTTTCAGTCTTCCCCACAGAAAAGGGTCAAGCCTCCCATCTCCCCGTGACATAACCACAACACAGACTTGGGCAAAGAACGCGGCCATCCTAGGGGCTGCAGCTCGAAGGGCTTCAGTCCAACTGCCCTCAGGATAAAGTTGGTACCAACACGATTGCATTTGTAAACTGGTGATCGTGCGAGACGCTGGACCTCTGAACTGCACCATCTCTGACTGTCTCAGCCAGAGAAGGGCAGCGTAGGGGTCCTTCACTGGCAGGAATGAGCCCCCTTACCCTTGAGAACCAGTGCTCACCCGGGATTTGTCAGATGACAGCCTTGATGAGTGGCCCCCCACGTGCCTGACACAGAGAGGCACGTGGTCTCCTAGCGAGGTCCCAGGTGAAAACAGTTGTATAAAGAGTTGCAGAGGACATCTGCACACCTATGGGTAATTCATGGTGACATATGGCAGAAATCAAAGCAGTATTGTAAAGCAACTATCCTTCAATTAAAAATAAATAAAAATTTAAAAAAAGTTGCAGAAACCCTAGAGTTGCTGGAAATCCCAGCTCACAAGGAGCCAAAATGCTTAAGGAATAAGGCCCAGCTGTGGCTTTAAGAGCTGCATCATAAATACTTGCCCCGGACATGAAATGAGCAGCAAAAGGAATTCTGAGGTGAGAGACAAGGATTCCAGGAGGTCAGGGGTCCAATCATGGGGCCTTAGAATTGGGTGAATGCAGATCTCCCCCTGTCCATAGTCCCTAGATGATAATCGCCCCCCTGGCCTGCTTGCTCTCACTTTTTGATCTGTTTACAGTTTCTCCCCACTTAGTGCTGATGGAATTCCGGACTTTGACCTTGAAATCTACAAGAGGTTTCTGTTGTTGTGGCTCAGTCACTAAGCCTTGTCCGACTCTTTGCAGCCCCAGGGACTGCAGCAGGCCAGGCTTCCCTGTCCTTCACCATCTCCCAGAGCTTGCCCAAACTCATGCCCACTGAGTCGGTGATGCCATCCAACCATCTACACCTATCTACAAGTGGTACTGGTGGTACTGACTGTCTCAGCCAGAGAAGGGCAGTGTAGGGGTCCTTCACTGGCAGGAATGAGCCCCCTTACCCTTGAGAACCAGTGCTCACCCGGGATTTGTCAGATGACAGCCTTGTTGAGTGGCCCCCCACGTGCCTGACACAGAGAGGCACGTGGTCTCCTAGCGAGGTCCCAGGTGAAAACAGTTGTATAAAGAGTTGCAGAGGACATCTGCACACCTATGGCTAATTCATGGTGACGTATGGCAGAAATCAAAGCAGTATTGTAAAGCAACTATCCTTCAATTAAAAATAAATAAAAATTT
>SJYX01003432.1:56568-71190 GCA_006410675.1 Oreotragus oreotragus
GACAATATACAGCCTTGACGTACTCCTTTTCCTATTTGGAACCAGTCTGTTGTTCCATGTCCAGTTCTAACTGCTGCTTCCTGACCTGCATACAGATTTCTCAAGAGGCAGGTTAGGTGGTCTGGTATTCCCATCTCTTTCAGAATTGTCCACAGTTTATTGTGATCCACACAGTCAAAGGCTTTGGCATAGTCAATAAAGCAGAAATAGATGTTTTTCTGGAACTCTCTTGCTTTTTTGATGTTGGGGACAGATAAAAACCCTTACTAATAAAGCTGAAAATTTGATTTCTCAACAGGGAACGCCTCAGAATCCTGAAAATATTTTTGTCATTATATTTGCTTTGCTTGCTTTTGCTTCCCCCGCTCAGGCTGACGTGATTGAACACACTTATTGGGCTTATATACCTAACCCCCCCTTCTATTGCAGGTTATAGAATGGACAGACATAGGACCATCATATCCACTAATGACTCAACACATATGCCCCCTCCTTGGAGCTTGGAGGGGCCCTCTCATCCTGAGGAAGAAGGAAGACTAACTAACATTTCTGTAGGCTATGAAATCCTTCCTTTATGCATGGGCCCAACAAAATGATGTATTAATGTTAGTCGACAAACATGGGCTTTCGTCCTGCCTCCAAAAAGGAACTTCCACACATTGCCTGGATTATTTACTGCCCTTTCTTTGTCCATGAACCATGTTTATACTACTGAAACTTTAGGGAAAGAGCAAAGAACACTATGCAAAGGATTTACTAATGAGAACTTTAAATACACTCCTGTTTGTTGGGACAAATGTCAGGCCAAATCAGGAAAATTAATGTTTGTGCCTAATCATACAACTGTCGATTGGGGACCCCATGGTATGTGGTTATCTAACTGCTCAGATAATATTAACAGCACTGTGTGATTATCCTGCTCAACTAACACTACAATGGAGCATTACCATGACAACGGACTTCTTGGGTGGCTTGATGGTGGACTGGCTCCCTTTCATCCTCGAAAAAACAGATTGGGCCGGAACAATGGGACACCTGGAAACTTGCTGCAAGCACGGAAGCACTTGGGACTTGGACGGGACACTTCACAGGGACCAGTCGTAGTCATAGTAATTATTTATTTCGCTATAATCAATCCTATTTTATACACGCCTATGTTCCACTTCCTTTTGTTTTAGCTATAAGTTTACAATTCAATAAGACTTTACGTTCTGTAACTTGTGTAAATTATATACTTAACTCTTCTGTTTCCTTAAGAAATGAATCCCTTCTGATTCTTCGATCTTGACGTAGTCTGTGGTTACCAATAAATCTCCAGCAGCGGCCCTGGGAAGAAGGTCCCATGGCTGAACTTGCTTCCCAGTTGCTTACTAAACTGCTCCGGTGAGCTGCACGATTCATTGGATGGCTGATTCTTGGCATGTTGGGATTAATAGCTATTTGTACCACTGCTGCCATCGCTGGCGTTGCTTTACAAATCTCAATCCAAACACATAATTTTATTATGGACTAAAATTGGACTAAAGATGCTCATACTATCTGGGCCTCTCAGGCTCCGATAGATGAGGGTATTCAAGATGAAGTACAGGAACTAGAAACAGCCATCGAATGGGTTGGAGATCAATTAATAGATGTACAAAAACAGGGGATGTAAAATGTGATTGGAGTTCGACTCAATTTTGCGTTACTCCTGTTCAGTTCAATAATAGTGCCTACAGCTGGGAACAGATCAAATTTCATTTACAAAACACACATGACAATGCCTCTCTGAATGTACAATTATCATAAAAAGAAATCTTTGAAACCTTTTCTAAAAATCTGTCCTCTTCCACTAATTTGAAAACTTTTAGCTGAATCACTAGCTGATCAATTATCTGGGCTAGGCCCACGCAGATGGTTTCAAAACCTGACTCACAGCATCGGGTCTGGAACTGTAATTTTGGTGATTGTCTTGACAATTATATTTGCTGTTTACCATTGCCTTCATGCAAAAATTGTTAAAACTAAACAAACTCAAATGGTCAGAACCGTCTTTTATAATTATCTGGGCTAGGCCCACGCAGATGGTTTCAAAACCTGACTCACAGCATCGGGTCTGGAACTGTAATTTTGGTGATTGTCTTGACAATTATATTTGCTGTTTACCATTGCCTTCATGCAAAAATTGTTAAAACTAAACAAACTCAAATGGTCAGAACCGTCTTTTACAAACACTATAAATAAATAAGGGGGAATTGTCAGGGAATGTTTAACAGGAGGATTCCTATGTGCCGTTTCTCATAAATTCTGTTCCTTATCCGTTCCTATTCCAAGAACAAGTAGAGCGGCATGCAGCTCTCAGGACTGAGATCATGAGAAACGGTATCTACTTGGATCCTTTCAGCAACTCCCTTCAATGACTCTTTTCAGCGTCAGCGACTTGTATGTATTAGACTATCAATATTGTGGCTATAGATAAAATTTCATCCTGTATAATAGCTGAGTAATCATCTTACTAAAGATATATAAGCCTGCATTTCTGCTAATAAAATACCTTTGCTCCATCAGAGCTTGGGTCCCTGTGTCTTTCTTTCTCTCTCTTTCACTTTCTTATTATCGACTCCAGACTGCCAGGTTCTGGTCCATTAAAGGACCCCAACAATTTCACTGCCACCTGGTTGCCATGGTTTCTGATGAAAAAAAATCAGCTGTTAATCTTATTGTGGACACCCCTTCCACAGGACTGTTTTCTTTCTTGCTGCTTTCAAGATCTCCTCTTTGTCTTTCAACAACTGTGTTGCGACATGTTTTGCGTGGCTGAGTTTATCTTGCTTGGAGTTCACTGAGCTTCTTAATGCGTAGACTTACGTCTTTCATTAAATCTGAGATGTTTTCAGCCATTATTTCTTTAAATAATCTCTTATTCTGGGACTCTCATTATGCATATGTTGTTACATTCGATGGTGTTGCCAAAGTCCCTTGAGTCTGTTCAATTTTCTTCCCTCTTTCTCCTTTCTGCTCCTCAGACAGAATAACTTCAATTGCTGTAACATATTACTGACCAGGGGATTTTTGCCGAAATGAACACCCTTGGCTGGCGATTTGTCATGTAAGTGCATATTGAAATGTCTCTGGTCAATCATGTTCAGGTAACAAAAAATATATTAATACTTCTCTGGTTACGAGTTGTTGACTTCAAGTTCACGGATTCTTTCTTCTGCCTGCTCCGATCTGCCAGGGAACCCCTCTAGTGAGCTTTTCACTTCAGTAACTGTACTTTTCAGCTCCGGAATCTCCATCTGGTTTCTTTCTGGAATTTCTACCTTTTCTTAAAATTTCATGTCTTTAATTTTTGGCTGCGCTGGGCCTTCTTCGCTTGCTCAGGCCTCTCTCTAGTTGTGGCGAGCGAGGGCTCCTGTCCGCTGCGGGGCTAGGGCCACCCACGGTGGCGGCTGCGCCCGTTGCCCAGCACGGACTCTAGGAGTGCGGGTTTCGGCACAGGGGCGCGGCGGTTTCGGCACACAGGCTCTGTGGCCGTGACTCGTGGGCTCCAGAGCGTGGCCTCGGTGGTTGTGGCACGTGAACTTGGTTGCTCCGCAGCACGTGGGAGCTTCCCGGGTCAGGAATCAAACCTGCGTCCACTGCATCGGCAGGCGGACTCTTACCCACTGTACCATCAGGAAAGTCCCTATCATTTCTACCTTTTTACTAAATCCCCACATATTCTTACATTGTCCTCTTGATTTCCTTTAGTTTCTTGTCTATGGTTTCAGCTGAGCATTTTTGAGACAGTTCACTTAATGTCTGTGATTATTTTAATATCTGAGCCTCCTCAGGTATCAGTTCAGTGCAGTCGCTCAGTCGTGTCCGACACTTTGCGACCCCATGAATCGCAGCACGCCAGGCCTCCCTGTCCATCACCAACTCCCGGAGTTCACTCAGACTCACGTCCATCGAGTCCGTGATGCCATCCAGCCATCTCATCCTCGGTCGTCCCCTTCTCCTCCTGCCCCCAATCCTTCCCAGCACTGGAGTCTTTTCCAATGAGTCAACTCTTTGGATGAGGTGGCCAAAGTACTGGAGTTTCAGCTTTAGCATCATTTCTTCCAAAGAAATCCCAGGGCTGATCTCCTTCAAAATGGACTGGTTGGATCTCCTTGCAATCCAAGGGACTCTCAAGAGTCTTCTCCAACACCACAGTTCAAAAGCATCGATTCTTCAGCACTCAGCTTTCTTCACAGCCCAACTCTCACATCCATACATGACTACTGGAAAAACTATAGCCTTGACGAGACAGAACTTAGTCGGCAAAGTAATGTCTCTGCTTATGAATATGCTATCTAGGTTGGTCATAACTTTTCTTCCAAGGAGCAAGCGTCTTTTAATTTCATGGCTGCAGTCACCATCTGCAGTGATTCTGGAGTCCCCCAAAATAAAGTCTGACACTGTTTCCACTGTTTCCCCATCTATTTCCCATGAAGTGATGGGACCGGATGCCACGATCTTCGTTTTCTGAATGTTGAGCTTTAAGCCAACTTTTTCATTCTCCTCTTTCACTTTCATCAAGAGGCTTTTTAGTTCCTCTTCACTTTCTGCCATAAGGGTGGTGTCATCTGCATATCTGAGATTATTGATATTTCTCCCGGCAATCTTGATTCCAGCTTGTTTCTTCCAGTCCTCAGGTATAGTTTCTGACAAATTCCTTTTTCCTGTGAACGTTCAAGCCCTACTTTCAGTTTCTTGATATGGTCTGTGATCTGTTGAGAACTGGATGTTGAGTTTTATAACATGGCAGCTTTGGAAATCAGATTCTCCCCTCCTCAGGATTTGCATTTGTTGCCTGAGGGCTGCTGTGTCCCATTTCTGCGGTCACTTTCCCGAGCTGTTTTTGCAAGAACGGCTATTCCTTGCTCTGTGTAGTCACCGCATCTTCTGGCCGCTTGTCTCAGGGGTCAGTGTGTGTGACCTGGCGCAGAGTTTCACAACGGCTGAGGTTCAGCAGCATCACCTTCCTTCAAGCACTCTCCTGCGTGTCGTGTCTGATAACGTTCCTGAGCCCCAAAACTGTTGACTCTGACAGCCTTCCCCCAGCTTAATCGTTGTTCCCGTGGAGAGACTGCCCCTCACTCCATCGCTTTCTGTCGTGCTCAGCTGCGTCTGACTCTATGCAACCCCGTGGACTGCGGCCCTCCGGGTTCCTCTGTCTGTAGGACTTTTTCAGGGGAGAGTACTGCACTGGGTTGGCATCTCCTACGCCCGGGCGTCTTCCCAACCCAGGGCTCGAACCTGCATCTCCTGTGGTTCCTGCACTGCCGGCAGATTCTTCACCTTCTGAGCCATCAAAATGTTATTTTTTAAAACACTGGAATTTCATAGGTTGTCACTATGCCATGTGAAAGCACTTCCAAATTCAAATACCAGGGGTTCTGAGCAGCTGTCTCAGCGTGTGGCCCAGTGTAATGATATTGCAGTGAATATACAGTCTGTGAAAGGTGAACGTCTCTGTTTCCTTAAGAGAGCCTGAGAAGGCTGGCCGGCCCTTCTTGCTTTTCCTGCCTAAAATGGACCAATAACCCTGCCAGATTTCCTACCTGAACACAGAACGTGAGAGTCTGTGTCTCATTTAAATGAGCACAGGCCCTGAAAAGAACAAATTTACCACAACTCTCAGGCTATAGTAGAAACAGGATTTTAATATAAGATTCAAGTCTAGCATTTACTATTTACAACAAATAAATATTGCCCCTCCCCAACTGGTAAACATTTTTTTTTTTCACTTTTTATACAAATATTCAGTCCCCCTCCCTCCCCTCCATCCCTCCTTTTCCCACTAACCCGTCTTGTGTGGTCTCATTACGCCCAGGATGCGGCAGTGAACAGCACTTGCAGGGTCAGGAGATCCGACATCAGTGGGACTCATCCTCACTCACCAATTAGAGTCTGGTTCGTGAAGGCGGCCTCTCTCTCCCCTCTCCCGGCGGAGGGCTGGAGTGGGCAGTGGGTGAGACCCCCACGCCTTCGGTTGGCCCTGATGATGGAATCTTTGGTGCAGCCTGAGAAAGGCCAGAATGGTGGGAGGAGAGAAGTGCAGTGGTGAGACCCGGTGAGCAGTGGGTGCCCTGGGGGTGCCCGCGGGCACGGGGGGCAGTGGTCCACACCCGGGAGGGTGTGCGGGCAGTGTGCGGGGGGGCCGGGCCCGGCAGCAGGCAGGGCTCGGTGCCCACTGGCCGCACTCCTTGGCAAAGATTCAGCTAGTCCTCCGGCTACAGACAGCAGAAGGCACCTAAGGCAGCGGGTGGTCCATGGGAGGCCAGGTCAGCCCGTCGGCAGAGGCGTCAATCCCGGCCGTGGGGGAGGTCTGCGGTGAGACTGGAGTCTGGGGGTGGCCTGGGCTGGGCAGGTCGAGCAGAGATGTCCGCCTGGCCTGGCTCACCAAAGTCTGTAAGTGCTGAGTCGCCTGGCTAGCCTGATCCTGGAAAGGGCGGCTCTGTGGCTGGCAACCAAGGGCTGGTCAGAAGATGCCCTTGGCAATCTTGAGTCCCTTCTGCTTCATGCGGGGCAGGGTCGAGCTGGCTCCGTGTCTGACCTTTGTCCCCTTGGTGAAGGTCCGTTTTCTTAGGACAAAGTCATAGTTGGCGGTAGAGTTCATGGCGTAGAACACATTGGCGTTGTCAGGGATCTTCAGCTCTGGTCAGGGAGGGGCAGAGGGTCGGCTGGGCTTACGGGAACCCCACAGCACCCCGCACCACTCGAGAGCCCCAATCAGGGGCTCTGATTACCCCTGCCCGAGGGCACGCCTGGTCCAGAGACATGAGGCGCCCCAGTGCAGCTCCAGGGCCACCAAGGACCCCTCTTAATGACACCTGCCTGGGATGTTTTACTGAGGCACCGATGGAAACGACGACTCTTGTTTAAAAACAGGCTCTGACTCCAGAAAGCCCCACCTCAGCCTGCAGTTGGCAAAGGGATGTCCTGTCCTGTCCCCTGCAGCTTCCAATGAACAGGATTCTCCAGGTGGAATAAGTTTTCCAGAACCCAGACCACCTCCCCTGAAACCCACCCAACTTAGGACAAGGCCTCTGGGGTTCTGTGAAGGACAGGGTTTGCCCCTGGCCCAGCGCAGCGTTGCAGGGAGGCCTCCACGCCCTCTGGGCGCCAGGATCTCAGCAGGCAGCTGCCCCTGGCTCTGCTTCCCACCCTCTCCTCTGCCTTGAGCTGGCTATTCCCCACAGCTGGGCTGGAATGTGTGCTCTGGGCTCCATGGTGTGGCTCTTACTCTGGTCCTTAACCTGGCTAGGCCTCAGTCTTCCTTTTCTGTAAAATGGGTGAGTCCCACCCACCCTGTTCACCTCACCTAAAATGGTGCAAGAAGGTGAGAGAGGATTTAGTAAATAACTTCCAGGGACTGTGGCTGAGATGGTAAAGAATCCACCTGCAATCCAGGAGACCCAGATTCGATCCCTTGTTCAGGAAGATCCCCTGGAGAAAGGAAAGGCTACCCACTCCAGCATTCTTGCCTGGAGAATTCCACGGACAAAGGAGCCTGGCAGGCTACAGTCCACAGGGTCACAGAGAGTCAGACGCGACTAAATGACTAATAGCACTTTCTAGGGACTGTAGGGGTCACTGCTAACTGTCTGGGTAATGGCTGTGCGTGGGCGGTCAGCTCATGGGGAAGATGGTAAGAGTGGCGACAGTATTTGCAGTCCTGGTGTGTTGATGGCACACGTACATACATGAGCATATAATCCACATACACATGGATTAGCTCACTGCCTATTTTATCTCGGGATGGGAAAGCAGGCACAGTGGACTTTAGTTAGTTGCCTGAAGTCTCCAAGCTGACGCTGTCTGGCTCCAAGTCTGTGCTCGTTCGCAATCTTTCCCCGTTTCCCCTTTCTAGAATACCGAGCTGCTTCCCTGTAGTCTCTGTGTTCAGTATCTGCTATGAACTCTAACTTGTGTTCTCTCTAAATTCCCTGAAATTCCAACTTCCAAGGTGATGGGATTAGAAGGCGGGGCCTTTGGGAGGCCATGAGGTCACGAGGGTGGAGCCCCATGAAGGGGATGTTTGCTCTTATAAAAGGGATCCTCAGAGAGCTCCCTACCCCCTTCCACTGTGTGGGGACACCAGGAACCCAGAAGAGGGGCTTCACCAGAACCTGACCACGCTGGCACCCTGACCCGGGCCTCAGAAGCCACCGCGGTGGTATACTGTTACAGCGGCCAGACAGGCTTACACAGGGTCACGTGTACGGGGACTTTCAGAGTCGAGGCTCTCGTCCCGGCTGGCACGGTTCTCTCTGAAGGACACACTTTCCATCTCAGCCAGAAAGTGCCTCTTTGGACGGCCTGTGGGCTCAGCCATCTGGCTGCCTGCCCCAGGAGAAAAGCCTTTTCTCTCCCTTCTTCAACAATGCCAGCGCTGATCGGGGTCTCCCACTGACTGTTCACAAGCAGGGAAGGGCATGAGACAGGGCCCAGTGGCCAGCAGGGGCCATAGGGAGACCCTAGGCAGGTCAGTGTCTGGACAAAACCCACTCTGACCCTGGTGGGACCTTCTGGGGTGGCCGGCCTGGGGCATGGTGACCCCGCCGGCTTCTCCCCCGCTCCAACACCCACACCTGACCACGCTGGCACCCTGACCCGGGCCTCAGAAGCCACCGCGGTGGTATACTGTTACAGCGGCCAGACAGGCTTACACAGGGTCACGTGTACGGGGACTTTCAGAGTCGAGGCTCTCGTCCCGGCTGGCACAGTTCTCTCTGAAGGACACACTTTCCATCTCAGCCAGAAAGTGCCTCTTTGGACGGCCTGTGGGCTCAGCCATCTGGCTGCCTGCCCCAGGAGAAAAGCCTTTTCTCTCCCTTCTTCAACAATGCCAGCGCTGATCGGGGTCTCCCACTGACTGTTCACAAGCAGGGAAGGGCATGAGACAGGGCCCAGTGGCCAGCAGGGGCCATAGGGAGACCCTAGGCAGGTCAGTGTCTGGACAAAACCCACTCTGACCCTGGTGGGACCTTCTGGGGTGGCCGGCCTGGGGCATGGTGACCCCGCCGGCTTCTCCCCCGCTCCAACACCCACCGGCCGGCCCTGACTTACTTCGATCACCCGCCGGCCGGCCCTGACTTGCTTCGATCGCCCGCCGGCCGGCCCTGACTTGCTTCGATCGCCCACCCGCCGGCCGGCCCTGACTTGCTTCGATCGCCCACCCGCCGGCCGGCCCTGACTTGCTTCGATCGCCCGCCGGCCGGCCCTGACTTGCTTCGCTCGCCCGCCGGCCGGCCCTGACTTGCTTTGATCGCCCGCCGGCCGGCCCTGACTTACTTCGATCGTCCGAAATGACCTGCACCAGCTCATAGCCCTCGGGCTCGTCCTCATCCAGGTTGTGCTTGTCCATGGCCTTGCGGATTACAGCCGGAGCCTTGTCTTGGCTGGTCACCTGGACAGAGCAGGGCATGGGCCGTCAGGGCAGGGGTCTGGGCTGGGCCCTCAGAGCTGTCTCAGCGCAGTGCGCACGGCTCACAGCCTCTGGCTGGGTGCCGGGTCCGTGCGGGTCACACCAGCTTCTCCTGCTCCTCTGGGGAGGCCTCCATGTGATGACGAGGGGTCCTTCCCAATCACTCTTGCCCCCCATTTCCTTCAAGCCTGCCCCCTCCTGCCACACCACTTAGGGAAACTGCCCGCCCCTGGGAGGCTGCTCCCCTCAACCCCGCCCACCCAGGTCAATGGTATCCACGTGGTCTGGGTACAGACAGTATCCGGTCCCGCCCTGGAGGGGAGAGGAGGAGCTGGCTGGATGCCTGGTGGCCGCCTCCGTGCCAGGCCTGCGTGCCCTGCAGGCTGTAGCAGTGGACAGCGTGGACCCCTGCTGCCTTGATCCCGAGGGCCAGATCATAGGCAGGCCTTGGACACAGGGTCACACAGGTGANGAGCTGGCTGGATGCCTGGTGGCCGCCTCCGTGCCAGGCCTGCGTGCCCTGCAGGCTGTAGCAGTGGACAGCGTGGACCCCTGCTGCCTTGATCCCGAGGGCCAGATCATAGGCAGGCCTTGGACACAGGGTCACACAGGTGACGGTGTTATAAAGGGGCACCTGACCCAGTGGGGGTGGACAGGAGAGTTGTGGTGGTGAGGGGGGAGAGGTGTGCAAATGGCTCATCAGCAGCCTGAATTCTGGAGAATGAGGAGTTCCCCCCAGTGACCGCCCCCCAGTACACACAGCGTTTGTGGACGACTCCCGCCGGCTAGATGTCAGAACTTCAAATTATATCCGGTGTCTGAGACTGCCAGCACCAGCCTGGTGCAGCCCAGCAGCCTCCCAACTGGCCTCCCTGCCCATCCCCCAGGGAGATGGGGTCCTTGCTGGTCCTCCTCTGCTCCAGCTCACAGAGGCTCCCACCTCCCTCCCACCAGGTCCAGGCCCTTGACAGTCCCTGACCTCATGACTTGTCCCCTGATGCTGGTTCCTTCACCCAGGGCCTCCTGCTGCTCCCCACAAGCCCCAGGCACACGCCCCTCCCCAACTCAGACCCTTTATCACAGAGGCCCTGCCCCGCTATTGCTGAAACCCCTGCTCAGCATCGGTGATAAGCACTGGCCTCTTCAGTCCTGCATCTGGTTGACCCTCCGTCCTCCCCACTCCACTGGGAGGCTAGCTCCAGCAGGGGGCAGGGATGGCTACGGTGGTCAGTATGGGTTTGCTGCCCGGGGTGGGCCCCCAGCTCACCAGGATGCTCTTGTACATGTTGCCGTTGTCCACGTCCAGGCTCACCCGGATGATGCAGGAGTCGCCCACCTGCTGGTTGTAGAGGGGCAGCGAGGAGCCGTAGCTGCAGGCCCCGGACACGGAGCGCTTGTGGGTGCGCGTGCTGGCCACGGGCGTGGTGGAGGCCGAGGAGGAGGACGTGCTGCTGGAGGCCGAGCTGATGCCGGAGGTCTCCGGGGATGACTGGGAGGCTGACTCCCAGAACTGTGGGCAACGGCACGGTCAGCAGGTGCCCCGTGCCGGCGTCCAGCGCGGGAGGGGCTTCTGGCATGGAGTAGGGGACCTTGGCCCTGGGAATGAAGGGCTGGGAAGGGCTGTTGGGGAAGTGTTGGGGCAGGGGGTGGTCACCTTCTTCTCCTGGCCGTCGGGGGACTCTGGGACGAAGCTCATGTTGATCTCCTCCACGTCGGAGCTGGAGGAGCCGGCCGAGTGGACGCTCAGTGCGTCAGCAATGTCTCCACTGCTGAGGTAGGGGCCGTACCTGAGTTGGTCACAGGACTTGGAGTGGCAGCTGCCGCTGGTACTGAGCTCTGTGCTGGGGGCCTGGCGGCTGCAGAGAAGAGCTAGCTTACTGTCCTGTCCCCTACCCTCTGTGCCGGGTGCTCAGGCAATCACCCCATGGGCTCAAGCCTCCAACAGATCATTTAGCATCAACCCATTTCACAGAGGCAAAAACTGAGGCCGAGAGAAGTGAGGCAGATGGCCCCAGCCCAGCGCTGTAAGTGGAGGAGCTGCGATCCCAGTGCTGTCTGGATCTCCCCTCGAAGCTTCCCTCACCCCGAGGGAGCCACCACCTGGGCACTCACTCGCTCCAGCGCTTGACGATGGCCGTGTTCTTCTTGACCTTGAGGGTGTTGCTGGCCGACTCGGAGGGGGGCTCCAGCTCGCATGACAACGTGTAGCTACAGGACAGAGCAGGGCCGTGAGCCTACCGGAAGCCGCACTCGCGCTCTGACCCTGAGCCTGTCCGGCAGGTGGAGTCCAGCGCCCCGACCGTCACCAGTGGCAGAGCCCGAGGCTGGCCAGGACCCCAGCCCACAGGCTCAGGCAGGAGGGCCTGGCTACCCTGTGCCCTACTTGAGGGCCCAGCCTCTTTCCACCCACAGCCACCGCCTGAGGGAGGGGCTGTAGCCTGCTCCCCTTGCAGCCCCGAGCCCCACCCGCCGGCACCAAGCTCTGGTCACCCATTGCTAAGACAGGCAGGTGTCTCCCAGACACAGGGGCGGCTGGGGGCGAGGCACGCCCTCTGCTGAGAGTGCAGGGCCTAGGACCCCCAGCCCAGCCCAGCCCAGCCCAGCCCCTGGGCGCACTCACATACAGATAGTCCTTCATGGCGGTGTCCAGCATCACTAGGTCCGTGAGGAATGTGCCCAGGTAGGGAACGGTGCCCTGGATGACACCCTGTACATGGGCGGGGGGGGGCAGGGGGGCGCTCATGAGTAAGGCCCAAGGCCCCTCTCCCCCAGCCCCACCCAGGCCCCCCACCTGGAGCACCCTGGGCACCTTCAGTCATCTTCCCCCAACCCCCTTCCAAGGTCCATGGACCAAAAAGTCCCTCTAGTCACCTTCAAGGCTGCTATTTGGCAAATCCCCCGGATCACACAGTCCCTGGCCCCTGACCCCTATCCCCACCACCAAACGCCACTGAGCCCAGCTTTTCCAGGTCCCTGTTCTGGCAGCTACAGTCCCGCGGGAAACCAGCTGGTCAGGACACCACCGGGGGCCGGAGGGAGGCTAGCTAACGGACATGTCCAGCAACACAGCCCCAGGAGGGGGGCTCAAGGGGTTTCCCCTGCCGCCCCCAGCCTCAAGCAAACTCACCGCCTCTCTCGGGCGCCTCTGGGCTCGCTTGGGGTTCATCTCCAGGGTGGCAAACTTGGAGGTCCCCTCCTGCAGGGCCGAGGACAGCATCGGTGAGGCCTCCTGCCCTGTTTCCCCCGTACGTCACCAGCAGACCTTGGTCGTTGGTGCAAACGCTCCAGCCACCCCAGCATACCTGACTTCTAGAACTGCCCCCGA
Source organism: Oreotragus oreotragus (assembly GCA_006410675.1). Lineage (NCBI taxonomy): Eukaryota > Metazoa > Chordata > Mammalia > Artiodactyla > Bovidae > Oreotragus > Oreotragus oreotragus. The sequence goes on from SJYX01003432.1 coordinate 69,333, forward strand.
CCCAGACCTCACGGGGGTGGGGACCTGGGCCGGCAGCCTGGCCTCCCCGACCCCGTCTCCTCATCTGGAGAGGGGGCTGCACCCCACTGCGGGGTCTCCCAGGATTTGGGCCACACCCCCGTCACCGGTGCTGCCCACCCCATCTCCCTCATCTCGGAAGGACTCAGAGGAGAGCAGGAATCCTGCCACACACACCCCCGCCCCCTGCTGCCACCCTCCAGGGACCAGGTCCTGGCCCAGAGCTCAGGCGGGCCTTGGCGAGAGGGACAGGGGCTCGGGGGGCCTGGCTCGGGCAGGGTGTCTGCCGTGCCAAAGGCTCCACAGCCACCTGGAGCCCCTCTGGACGTCTGCTGCACAGAACTCCGCCCTCGCCCGCCCCGGAGGGGTCTCCTGGGTGCCACCTCTGACGGGGGAGCTGGGGCTGCCACTCTGCTTCCCTTTTCTGTGGAAGCTTCTGTGGAGGGGCCCCAGTGAGCGCAGGACCCCTTGCACTTGTCTCCAGCCATCTGGGGTATTTGTCACGGCCGAGAGAGGCCCCATGGTGAGCATCCAAGAAGTGTCCCCGGGATGCACTGGCAGGGTCTGCCCTGGGGCAGCGTGAGGCCCCAGGCAGCTGCACGCTGCCAGCCCCCAGGCCCACCTCCCGGGCCAGCTCACTGGGACCCTGGGCTGGGAGCCCCTGCAGTCGGGTCCCTGGGTGGGCAGGGGGCTCGGCCCTCGGGGGACAGTATAGACAGAGGAGCAGCGGCGCCTGGCTTCCTGGGGATAGGCTGGGCTGGGGAGGGAAGAGACCCGCAGCCTGGATCCCAACTACCCCTGGGGGGCGCAGCTGAGTGCCTGGGGGTGGGGGAACCAGCGCAGACCCGGGGGACTCTAATCTCGCCCTTCACCCACCCAGAGCTCTGCAGCAGCCCTGCCCCACCCCCTCCAGGGCCTCCTGTCCCCAAAGTGCCCCCGCCCCGCCACCGGCCCATGGACCAAGCTGATCCCAGGAGGAGTTTTCCCAGAAACTTCCAATGGGAACGTCAGCCCCCCAAGCCCAGCCTAGCCCATGCCCCCTTCTCTACCTTGATGAGCAGTTCTCTGCTTAGGGAGTAGTTGTTCTCGTCCGAGAAAATCTCCGACAGCTTCTGAAAGACCCGGAGGCTGTCCCTGGCAGGGGAGAAAGTGGGGAATGGTGTGTGTGTCGGGAGTGGCATGGGGGCAAAAACATTTGAGGACCCAGAGACCCCCTCTGCCTGCGTGGCAGTGGTTTTCAAACAGGGTTCCACTGGGCGCTACGGGCTCCACGTGCCTGGGGAGGGGCTCTTGTGGCTCACCCGGGCCCCCCATGGCCGTTAGAGCATGGGGCGCTGTGTTGATATTAAGTGGACAGAATTGTGTGGCTGTGAAATAAACACAGAAAAACCTCCAGTGAGGCTCAGTCCGGTACCCAGCAGAGAAGGAAACCGAGTCCGGAGGCATAGCCGCAGGCCTAAAGCCAGTGGGCCCTGGGGGACCTGCCCACAGGAGGCCGCACGTTCTGGCAAGTCCCAGGCTCACTGCGGGCCGGGCCCCAAACCTGCGGGAGGGCCCTTGGAGCCCCTCTGGGGAGAGGGCTGCCCACCTGGAGACCTCTTCCCACGTCTTCTTCAACCGGTGGATGGAGTTGCTCTGCAGGGCAGAGAGGATGGCGTAGAGGGAGGAGAAGTTCTTGAGGACCCGGCACTCCTGGGGGGCAAGGGGACAGGCCATGAAGGGTACCCAGCTTGCCTGCTCCAGCTTTGGTCCCTCTTGGCGGGCAGCTCCCTCCCGGAAGAGACTGATGCTTTGGGAGGCGCTCCTGGGGCTCCATGAGTAACGCCTGCCCCCTCCCCCC
>SJYX01003432.1:98442-141515 GCA_006410675.1 Oreotragus oreotragus
GCGCGCGTCCCCTACGACAGACTCCTGGCTATGTGCTCCTGAGTCCTGGAGTTAGGACCGGGTCCTCCCTGCACCCCTGTATTTGGCCGTCCTGAGGGTCAGGATTATGACCAACCTAGACAGCATATTAAAAAGCAGAGACATTACTTTGCCAGTAAAGGTCCGTCTAGTCAAAGCTATGGTTTTTCCAGTAGTCATGTATGGATGTGAGAGTTGGACTATAAAGAAAGCTGAGCACCAAAGAATTATTTTGAACTGTGATGTTGCAGAAGACCCTTGAGAGTCCCTTGGACATCAAGGAGATCCAATCAGTCCATCCTAAAGGAAATCAGTCCTGAATTTTCATTGGAAGGACTGATGTTGAAGCTGAAACTCCAATACTTTGGCCACCTGATTCTAAGAACTGACTCATTTGAAGAGGCCCTGATGCTGGGAGAGGTTGAAGGCGGGAGGAAAAGGGGATGACAGAGGATGAGATGGCTGGATGGCATCACTGAGGCAATGGACACGAGTTTGAGGAAACTCCAGGAGTTGGTGATGGACAGGGAGGCCTGGCGTGCTGCAGTCCATGGGGTCGCAAACAGCCGGACACGACTGAGCACCTGAACTGAACTGAGGGGTCAGGGTGTGGTGCTGGGGGAAGGGCCTCTGCCGGGGCTATCTCAGCCGTCAGGCTACCTGGAAGAGGCACCGGCAGAAAGGAGATGGAGGAGGGGCAGTCAGGGGAGTAAGGGGGAAGAGTCCACACTCAGCATGACCAGCTTGGAGCGAAGGATCACGAGGGACTCAGGCCAGCCACGCACCTGCCACTAGCCTGGCTGGCTAGGACCCCTGGAAGCTTGAGTACTCGGGGTCTCCAGGTAGCCTGCCCTTGAGGATGCTGACGGCTGGCTGGGGAGCCTCAGCTGCTCTTTCTAGAAACCAGTGAGAACGTCCCTCCCTCACACCAACACACTGCCCAGGCCTGCCCCGCCTGGCCTCAGCTCTCAGCCTTCTCAGTGGTTGGCGGTTGCTGTCAGCAGCCCTGGCAATGCCACCCACCTCTGCAGAACTGGTTCCATACCGCTGGGCCTCAGTTTCCCATCTGTACAACGAGGGGGCGGGTCCGGGCTCCTCAGCCCATAAGCATATCTGGCTCTCCCACCCTGAGCCCCACCACAGGTATCCATGGACAGCGGGCCGCAGCCGCTCCCTCTGACCTGTGTGCCCACCAGATGTGCAGCGCACATCTGCAGCAGGTGCATGGCCCTCCCTCAGGCACAGGAAGGCTTTGACAAAGCTTGAGGACTTTTATTACAGGCATTAAAAACCTTCACACCATGAAAAAGCATGCATATATGCATAACCGAATCCCTTTGCTGTACACTTCAGAAGTCAAGATAACATTGTAAATCAACTCTGCTTCAATCAAATAAAATTTTAGAAAACACTCATGCCCTTAGATTTGACAACCTCACTCTTAGGAAGTAACCTTAAGAAAGCATTCAGAGTGGGGACGTGGATTTCCATGTACTGCTCTGGATGTATACTACTCTGCCAAAGGAATTACAGGCCACGGGGCCTCAGACATTAAAGAATCCTCCTGCATTGCAGCAGTCGTATGAGACACGGGTTTGATTCCTGGGTCGGGAGGATCCCCTGGAGAAGGGAACGGCAACCCACTTCAGTATTCTTACCTGGAGAATTCCAGGGACAGAGGAGTCCAGTGGGCTACAGTCCATGAGGTCACAAAGAGTCATGACTGAGAAACTAACACTTTCACTTTCAAAGGAATTCACTCTGCGCAGGCTCACTGACAAGACCCCGCGTGCCATGACCCACCACAGGAGGACCATCACACAGGGAGCTGCTGTCCAGTCGCTCAGCCGTGTCCAGCTCTTTGCAGCCTCATGGACTGCAGCACGCCTGGCTTCCCTGTCCTTCACCATCGCCCAGAGGGAGATGCTCAGCTATGAAAGTGAAAGTGAAGTCCCTCAGTCTCTTTGTGACCCCATGGACTATAGCCTGCCAGGCTCCTCCGTCCATGAGATTTTCCAGGCAAGGCTAGTGCAATAGGTTGCCATTTCCTTCTCCAGGGGACCTTCCCGACCCAGGGATTGAACCGGGGTCTCCCACGCTGCAGGCAGGGAAGCCCGCAAGTCAGAAACCCAGGATACAGCACATGCTTTCAGAAGCTGACATTACACATGTGCATATGACTACAGGGACCTACTTTGCCAAAGTAATGGTGGTTATCTCTGGTTATCTTAAGTCTCAGAATTTGCTAATTTTTCTAAAATATTTTAGTAATCACACATACATAATAATAAACACTGGGTTTTGTTTGTTTGCTGTTTTTGTTTTTAAAGCAAGATTTGGCTTGGGGCAGAGATCCCAAGAAGGCTGTCTAGGAAGCCCCAGGGGAGGGTGAGACGGGTAGGACTGTATGTTCAGAGAGGAATGAGGCTCTCCAAGAGAAGTGAGGGGTGACCTCCAGGCCGGACACTGCCTCGGGCTAGAAGCTTCTCTCTGAGTCAGTCTCTCAGAGCCTGGGGAACTAAGCACCTGACTGCACTCACTTTATCTCTTCTGGGTTCCTTTTATCTCTTTTCTCCTAGGGAGGGGCCTGGCAAGCAAGCTTCTGCCCACTTTCCAGCTGGGAAAGAGGCCCACAGAGGCCGAGTGCCTTCTGAGTGCACCAGGCTCACCACCTCTCTGACCCTGAAGGTCAAGGGGACTGGGGTGAGGGGGCCCAAGCCCACTGGAGAGGCGAGGACAGGACGCTCCATCACACACTCACAGCAGCAGCACAGCTGGCAGGGCTGCCTCCCATCCAGCTGCCCAGGCATCATCTGCTCGGGGCAGGGGGGTGGCTTCCTCTGGTTGGTGTCTGTCTGATTAGCGTCTGTCCCCCTCCCTGCCTGTTTGCCCCTGCTTTGGGGTCTCCTCCTGGGTCCTGAGAAGCTTGCTCACTGCTCCAGCTGCCTGCACACACACACACACACACACTCCTAGTTCCGAGGGGTGCAGTGTAGTACAGAACCCGGCACCGAAATGCCTGGGTTTGAAGCCCAGCTCCACTCCTTTCTTACTGTGTGGCCCTCCCTTCTGGCCGATGCCCACCCCCGCCCACCCTGGCCCCCTCAAGTCACCGTATTTCCAAGGCACAGCTTTCTCCCGTTTAGCAAAGGGAGAGCACAGGGAAACAGGGGCTGAGAAGGGACTTCCCTGGTGGTCCAGTGGCTAAAACTCTACAACTCTGTGCTCCCGATGCAGGGGGCACAGGTTCGATCCCCGATCGCGGACATGCCACAACCAAGACCAAGGTGGCCAAATAAATAAATATTTTAAAACCCAAACCAAACCAGGGACTGAGAGTCACCAGGCACCTCGCACGTGCAAGGCCCTCTCCCCAGCCCTCAAGCGCTTCGTCTCATGACGTTCCCTCAAAGCTGCTTCCAAGGGCAGGGCAGCCCGAAAGAGGGAGCCGGCACTGCAGGGCCACCCAGCCCAGGAAAGGGCTCTTGCTGAAAACCTAAGCTGAATCCAGCCAGGCCTCTGCACACAACGACCACTGGGGGAATGACAGGGTGCAGAACATGTTAAACGCACATGAGGACGCACCCCGCAAATTCCAGACTCTGGGAATCTTCGCAGGACAGACCACTCAGTTGCTTCAACAAATACATTTCAGGGGAAAACGCAAGGGGGAAAATGTAGATTAAAATAAAGGTGTGACATGCAACCAAATGCAACATGTGGATTCTGGACTGGAATCGAACAGGGCGACTGTTTAAAAAAACAACACACACACACACACAAACAACCTAAGGAACAACTGGGATGATTTGAACACTACTGGGTGTCTGTTTGAGCAAACTCTGGGAGGCAGTGAAGGACAGGGAAGCCTGGCATGCTGCCGTCCACGGGGTCGCAGAGAGCTGGACACGACTGAGTGACTAGACAGCTGGCTCTCTGACGATAGCAGACACCATGTTTTGGATGTGATCATGGGATTTTGGTTACTATTAGAGTAACCTACTGAAGTATTGACGGGCGGAGCCGCGTGCCTGAGGTCTGTGTCAACATGGTCCGCAGCGGGGCAGGAGGGCCCACAGAGAAGCAGCAAGAGGGGCCCCGCAGGGGGATGAGGAGAGCTGCCTGTCTTTACGCCACTTTCTCCACGTTTGTGTTCTGGGGAATATTCCATAATAGACGTTAAGAAAGAAAAAGGACACAGTTTGTTTCGATTCATCCTGTAATGCTGCTGAGGCTCCATCAGCCCTGAAGGGAGGGCAGCAATCCCCAGACCTGGCCCACCCGCTTCACCACTTCCCACGCTCCTGAGGCTCTCAGAGCATCCAGACAACACGATGGCCCGATGCAGTGGGCAGAATCAGAATCACGAGACTCAGATGGGGCTTGTGACCTCGGGCCAGCCTGAAATCGAAGGTCTGTTGACCCAGGTCCTTGGAGGGTCTGCTGGGAGGGAGACACCAAGCTGTGTACAAAGGGCAGGGTTATATGAATGGGGGTCGCTCCCTGCTCTCCTGCTCCTGCTCACAGCTCACCCCATCCTAGCCGTCCCAGGTTCCCAACCTTTCCTTTGGGGGGGGGGGGGGTTTTGCACCTGTCCCTCCCTGGAGATCACAAGGAGCCCTGGATAACATCGCTGTACAGACCGCTCCTGTAATCAGGATGCTCCCCGCACAGGAAGCCTAGAAGACAGGTTTTGAGCTGACAGCCAGGAAGAGAACCAGGCCAAACCCAGCCCACATGTGTTTTGGTTGGCATGCAAAGTGTTTTTCAATTTTTGAGCCAACAGTAAAAGGTCAGGTGACTTCATATAAAAGTCCCCATTTCTGGCTGCTCCCGTAACTTGGGACAATCCAGCCACACCGGGTCTGTGTCCCCACGTGACAGGAGGCTGGGTGGGAGCTGATGGACACTTGTCCTTTGCAGCCAGGTCTTGTGCTCATGGGTTTGCCTCAGACCCCACTGGGCATCCCGTCACTCCCTGGCTCACAGGCCCCTCAGTAGCCGCCTTCAGTTTAAGAGAAAGGTGTGCTCAGGCCAAACCTCTGGGGCCCCTTTCCCTTCCTGCTATCATCCAATCACTGGTGCCCAGACATATAGCAGCCAGAGGGGTCTTGACCCTTCAAAGCTCGCCCCCCGAAACCTCTGCCTTCAGACAAAACACCAACTGCTTGGTGTGAGCTCAGCTGGTATCTCTGGGGTCGTCTCTCACGATGCCCAGAGAGGCTCACACAGAAAGGCTGCAGTTCCCAGAGCCTTAAGCCATCCTCCTCTCTCCGCCTGGCCCATGCTTCCCACTTTTAATCCACTCCTTTGCTTGGCACAAGGTCCCAGGGAATAGGGTTTGAACCCCGCGTGCCACTCCAGGTACCTGGTGGCTCAGAGCAAGAACTGGGTAAAGGCCACATCCAGGTGACAAGGGTCTTGGCCATCACCTCCTCCAACTTTGGTCACGGTGCTGGAGGGAGCTGGTGACCCAGAGAGGAACAGCAGTCAGGTACCCAGACTCAGTTTGAGCAAGCTCCGGGAGTTGGTGATGGACAGGGAGGCCTGGCGTGCTGCAGTCCATGGCGTCACAGAGAGTCAGACATGACTGAGCGACTGAACTGAACTGACCCAGACTCAGGTCAGGCCTTGCTGGAAAACCTTTCATCTTTCACTGAGCGTGTGGAGGTCACCTGGTCTGTCTTTTCTGATCTATATTTAGAGTCTGGGGAGTTCACGGATGGGGCGTGGCCTGGCCAGGCTCCTCAATCGTTTCCCTGACCTGATGTCACCATTCCTGGCTGCCTGGGTCCTGGGGTGGCCCTCTGTGGGCAGGTGAGCACACACCTTGGCAGGAGGTGACGCACCTGGGCTGAGTGTGGGAGCTGTTGGCACAGCAGGCCACCTCCTCCGCCCCTGGTTCCTGGGAACTTCCAGGGACGGCCTCCTCCTCGGGGCAACAGGGAGTCCCCAGGGGCTGGAGGCCAAGCTCAGAGATGGTCAGGAGGCGGGACATGAAGCTTCCAAACAACCAGGAGAACATGCAAGGTGGAGGGGTTTGACATCATTACCCCAAATCTCTGACTTCACAGGGCGTTGCTGTCCCAGCGTGAGCAGGACGAGATGAGTCGATGCCCGGATCTGTGGCAACGGCCCAGGACTTGGATTCCGGCATTCTGGACCAGCCATGAGTTGGCTCCCCGTCCTCCCCTGGAGAGGGGTGGGCACGGCCCCCCGACTCTGACTTTCGGGATGCTGGGGGTGGGGGGCACTCAAGACAAGCACACATGATGTCCAGGGTCTTACATAGTAAGACCAAGGACCATTCTGGTAACTGTCTTCCATCCCCAGAGCGCTCAGGGCCCGACACTCCTAAGGGCCACCTGTCCAACAGGCGCTGAGCCCAAGGTGGGGGTGCAGGAGAGGAGAGGGGAAGAGAAACAGAAGGAGGAGGGACTCCCTGGGGCTCCAGTGGTTAAGACTCCTTGATCCCAGTGCAGGGGGCACGGGTTTGACCCCTGGTTGGGGAACTAAGATCCTGCATGCTGCATGGCGTGGCAGGGAAAAGGAGAGAGGACATAAACAGGAGGAAACGGCCACTGAGACTTGCAACTGAGCCCGAAACATGAGAACAACAGAGAGAGATCAGAGAGGCAGGGTCTCGTCCCTTGAAAAGCCCACACTGACTGGCAGACGGCTGCAGCCAGGGCGGAGGAGGAGGCCTGCAGGTTTGGGAAACTCTCCTAAAATGCAGAGCCCAGGTTTGTATTCGGGTCCCTGCTCTGCACCTTCCTAGCTTCAGTTCCCTCTCCCAGAGCCTCAGTTTCTCCATCAGGAGGATGGAGATAATAGTAAGAATAGTAATACCACCACCACTTGGCTCTCAGGGGAGCAGATGATAAAACAGTGCACAGAAGCTTTGTAATCTGAGAAGAATCACTCGAACAGGAGCCGTTAAGACAATCCCCAGCCACGCCACCCCGCCCAGGCAGGAGCAGGGAGACAGGCGGCCAGCCGGGTGGGCATACACGAGTACCAGGGGCAAGCAAGCCTCCTCCCCACCCCGCCCCCCACCCAGCCGCTTCGGTCACATCCACACTGGGAGATGGAGCCTCTCCAGGCAATTTCCAGCCAAACTCCTTCAACCAGTTCTGATGGGAGGGGAGGAAGTCGAGGGCCCCAGCCACAACCTAGAGGCACCTGTTGCCCTGGAAACTCACCTCAGTGGCGGGCGCCAGCAGAGGTGTCTTCGGCCAAGATGTGGGGCTCTGGAGGGCAGCGTGGCGGGTGACGGCCCACCTCCTGGCAGTCACCACAGAGACGCAGGTGACGAACACCCAGCCCTTCCTGCCCCCGGGCTCGGTGGGCCTGGCTTGCCGGCCCATCATAAGGAGGCTGGTGGGCCTGGGATGGGCTCCCGGGGAGGCCCTCTGCCAGTCTGCCTGCCCGTCCGCTGGCCCCAGTGGAGTCAGGCTCCCGAGTACCTAGGCCTGGTGTCACCCGCGTGGCTGTCATACCTGCTCCTGTGACAAGCAGGGCCAGGAATTCCTGCTCCTACCAGGCTGAGGGCCAGCCAAGGGCGGGGGGACTGTCCCAAGCCCGGCCAGTAGTTCCAGCTCAGATCTGCTGTCTTGCAGAGAGGGCCCAGCTATGTCCCCAACACCCTGAGGCCCTGTCCTCACTCCCTCTGCCTGGGAGAAAAAATCACCACCCAGGGACAAGTCACAGAGATCAAAACAGCTCAGCCAGTGGAGCCACCAGCCAGGAGTGAGTCCAGCCGGGTGCTGTGGGGCACAGGAGACCTGACTGACCCCCTCCGTTTCCTCTTAAGCCACTGTCTCATTTTGGAAGCCTTCCCCATCACTCAGCCCTCAGAACTCCTCCACGTCTGCCACCTAGACATGGGATTTAATTTTAAATGGCCGGGACCAACCTAGGGTTAGCAACTGTTTATTTTGCCAAGTAGGGCAGTTAAAAAACAAACAAACAAAAAAAAAAACCACTGTCACCATCATCATTATCATCATTTCAGAAAAGATCCCCCAAAAGTAACTAAGAAGGCATACAATTAAAAAAAAACAAAAACAGGCGGTCACTAAATGAATATATTTGGCTTTAAGGCAAACTCATGACCTTGTCTCCATTTCTCTCATTTCGCCACAGACCAGACACTGAAACCTATGAGTTGAATCCAACATACCCATTTGAGAAATGGAAAAACTGAGGCTGCAGGGAGCAGGGACTTGCCCAAGATGGCACAGGGAGAGTCCAGGTCCTGTGTCTGTGCACACCTCTGCAGAGCCCGCATACTTACCTTCCCTGCCTCAGCGTTCAGAGCCCAGATCCCCACAGCTAAAGATGGCAGGGCGACCCAAAGGCTGGGCTGCTTCCTTACCCTTCTCGGGCCCTGGTGGGCGGCCAGCTGGGCACACAGGACCGCGGGGGCCGAGAGGAGAGGGGGGTGGACCGGGGCTCCGGAGCCAGCCCACAGGCACATCAGGCCCCTGGTTCCTGGAGGAGAGGCACGGGCCCAGACTGCCGGCCTGCCGCCAAGCCCTGCCTCTTCAAGCTAGCTAGCATTTCACATCCTCTTCCGGTGGCTTTGGGGGTGCAGGGGACCCAGCAGAGGAGGCCGCTCAGAGCCGGGGAACCGAGACCTAGTTCCTGCCCCGGCCTGACACTGCCTTCCTCTGGGACAGGCACGTTCCTCTTCTCTCTGAGCCTCACTGTTTCTGATCCCTTATGGGAGAGAGTGTGGTAAACAGAGGTTTTCAAATTACAGTTTCACATACCCCCAACCACACCGCTGGAGCAGGAGAATTTCTTTCACAGAAGGACGCCCTAGACGGGGGAGCCTCTGCAGCGGGGGTTCTCTAGGGCAGAGGTCCCCAACTTTTTGGTATGAGGGACCGATTTCGAGGAAGACAGTTTGTCCATGGACTGGGGGTGAGGGGTATGGTTTGGGGATGATTGAAGCATGTTACATTTACTGTGCACTGTATTTCTCACCTGAGGCCGCTGCTGATCTGACAGGAGGTACTGGCCCATAGCCCGGAGGCTGGGGACTCCCGCTCTAGGGGACGAGGGTGGGCATCTGGAGGTAGGTGAGCTGAGGGGCAGGGGGTTCCAGGTGGACCCTGAGGCAGCAGCCTTGCTGCACCCCCCGACACCCTCCCTCCTGCCTGCACCCAGTACGTATCTCCCGCACTAAAACTCCTCCAAAGGCTTCTGTCCAACCCACAAAAGAATTCAGAGTCCTCGCTGTCCCTGCTTCCAGGCTCCTCTGCCTCCCCTCGGGCCCCCTGCTCCTTCTCCCCAGCCGCCTTGGCCCTTCTGCGCACACAGACACTTAATCTGGACCTTTGAGAAACAGCAGAGGTGACTGAGCTCTCTGTCAGCAGCTCTGGGACTCTGGGCCAGCGACTTAGCGGCCTTGGTTTTCTCATCTGTCAAACGAGCACAGGGACACTGCCGGATTCGACAAGAACTCAGCACAGCCTGGTTTCTAGGCGGCACTCTGATCGTTTCCCATGGTCATGCGCCTGCCCCGGGGCCTGGCACTCAGCACACACTCCATGGATGCTGGCGGAGATTAGCCCTGCACCAGGGGGCACCAGGGCCTGGCTCTGCCTCCGAGAGCAAGCTCCAGAGGACACTCTGAGGCCTGTTGGGTGTTCAGCATGCAGCCCTACAACTGGGTCCCAGGGGATAACTTCGAAACGTCTGTCGTCTAAAAGCAGCAAGCATGCACTGGGCACTGCAAGGCAGCCCTGGTCCCGCAGAGGTGAGGCCAAGAGGGCTGGCAGACGTGGTCTGGTCTACCTTCCTGAGGACAGGCTGGCATAGCAAGGCTCCCTTGAGTGCTCAACCTTGTTGGGGAGAAGCCCCGGGCAGGCCCCAGCAGGACCTGGGTGAGGTGGGGGACAGCCCTGGGCTGGGGGCGGGGCCCTGGGAGGACCCCACCTTTGGCCTCTCTCTGCTATGTTGCCAGTTGACTGGTCGTATGACCTCGGGCATCCCTTGATGTGGTTTGACTGCCCTGGACGGGGACCAGTGAGCTCTCCCCAGCCTTTGGGACAGTGGATGAACAAGGAGACCCGGGCCCAGTGCCCATGGCAGGGATCAGTGGGCAGTGTGGGGACCAACAAGCCTTTCCAATTGTGTGGACACATTTGGGGGTGAGGGGGAGAGCTTCCAGAGGCCCTTGAGGAAGCGGGGGTGGGGCTACAAGAACCAACAGGGAACAGGCTGCCCAGTGAGGTGTGCCTGTGTGTTCATGCCTTAGATTCGACAGGCATTTATTGAGCGTTTTCCCTGGTACCAAGCTCTGTGCCAACTGGCACGTCTACCGCCCATGGCTCCTGAGCGCTCTTCTCCAACAACCCCAACCTTCTGCACAGGTCAACCTGGCCTCGGAGCCATTTAGGCCATTCCTCAGCGAGCTAGGCCAGGCCCAGGCAGGGCTGCCGCAGAGCAGTGGGCCCCAAGCCGCTCGGAAGGCCGAGGGCCTGAGTCACAGGCTAGGGGGCAGGCCAGGACCAGCTGCAGGCCAGGACCAGCTGCAGGCCAGAAAGGCCGGAGCCCGAGGAGACGGGCCGGGTGCAGGGCGGGGCCTTGGGCCGGGTGGAGCGCCTTTGTTCCCTGCCGGCCTTGTGTCACCACATGGCCCATCCCATCACTGTCACGGCCTGGAACGGAGACCGCACACGGAGGGCCAGGGCTCTGGGGCTGGGATGGTTAGAGGTGCTCCACTTGCCACACTGGCCGCCCGCCCAACACTTTTCTCTACCTCCATCCCCGTGTGGGCGCGGCTTCGAGGGACATTCACACCAGCCCTGAGACGCTAACCTGCCGCCCACACTTGTCCCAGGACACCGTGGGCATGTGACCTGCCGTTAGCGCTCTGCCCACGATCCAGGTGGCCCCAGAATAAGGCACCTGGCCAGCCACACACGGAGCTCAGACCGACAAAACCCCACTGGTGGACACACGTGTACGCACAGACATGTGCCCTTAATTCCGCTCTTGTGGGGCGGGGGCAGGGATTCCAGGGTGGAGAGACAGGGTCCTGCTGCCTCCTGCATCTGGGCATCCCCTCCAGGCTCAGGGCGGGGGGTGGGGGCGGGGTGCAGGCCCCGGTGTGAAGCGCACTGTTTACAAACACTGCTGGGCTGTCGCTAGGCGCTGTGACTCAGAGCCAGAGTGGTGACTCCTCTTCAGGCTGTTTGCTCAGCACAACATCCTGTCCAGGAAGCAGCCAGCAGAGGCCCAGGGCCAGGTTTTCACTCCTCTTTCCTGCAGGCTCCTGACTTGACTCGGGGTCCTGCTGGGGGTGGGGGGCAGCCCCGGTTCTCCTCCCTCTCGTTTCTGGGAACCCGAGGCCCATCATCAAGTCACTCAACAGACGGTCACCACCGGCCTGGCTCTGCAAGGTAGGGGTGACGCTGCAGCCATGCATGCCACTGACTCAGCCCCCCAAACAGGGAAAGAGGCTGTGGTCCGGGGTTGGGGTTCCCTCCAAGGCAAACGCCCACATTTAGAAGCCTTGCAGGCAGAAGCAGCTACTGACGTCCCCCCAGTCCCAGCCCCAAGCCCAGAACCCAGCTTGGCCCTGTCCCTGGCGCTCCTCGGTGGGACAAAGCACCTTTGCACTCAGCGTTTGTGAAACAGATGAAGCCACTGTAATTATACTCTGTTGTAAAACTGAGACAATTGAGGCCCAGAGAAGGCAAACAAGTTGCCTGAGGCTACACAGTGGGTCAGTGCCATGCCCAGGGCTATGCCTGGGCCTGTCGGGTCCCCAGGGCAGCCTGCTTTCCCCTGTTCGGTTCTGGGTTAAAGCAGATTTGTTCCTGGCAGCACAAGCCCAGCTTGGCGCTGCTGGGTCCCTGTCAGCAGGGAGGGTGGCTGGTCCCTTGTATGACGTCCAGCTTCATGTCCTTCTCTGCCTCCCCCACACCCAACTCAGAGCCTAAGCTGGAGTCAGGGGTCCACCCCCTCCCCCCCATCTCTGCTGTTCACTGATGTGCCAGTGTGGGTATCATTTAACAGTCACAATGTATGAGGCAGGTTTGCAGGTGCGCAGCTTGGGGCCAGAAGCTCAGAAACAGCACCAGACTCACCCAAAGCCACACGGCAGGCTGGCTTTTGAGGCTGGTGTTCCCAAACTGCACCCAGCTTTTTCTAAGAGCTGAGGATGATTCTGCTCTTATTTCCACCGGCAGGGGTTCCTCTTTAGAGGAGGACCATCAGGGGCCAGAGCCTCAGAGTGACTTGTGTGAAAGGTCACATGCCTTAACGGGGAGGTTCTGTCCCCTCTTCCAGGTTGGGGAGAAGTAAGGGCCTGTCAGAATGGCAGAGCCCTAGGAAGAAAGGCAGAGGAAAGTGAGAGTCGTTCAGTCCGACCCTGGGACTCCATGAACCACACAGTCCATGGGATTCTCCAGGCCAGAATACTGGAGTGAGTAGCCTATCCCTTCAGCGGATCTTCCTGACCCAGGAATTGAACCGGGGTCTCCCGTTTCCCGTACTGCAGGCGGATTCTTTACCAGCTGAGCCACCGGGACCGCAGAGGGGGTGGTGCTTATTTTGGCAGCTGAGGCTTGGCCCCGCCCCAGGCAGGACAGTAACCCCGCGGTCAGCTGCTCTGATTACTGATTCACCCGCGGCAGGGCTCCCCTACTCCGGCTGCCCGTCCGCTGGCCCCTTTAACCAGCCCACTGAGTCACACAAGTTGCCAAGAAGCCAAGAATCTGAGAATCCGGGCCTTGCCCCAGCCGCTCCCACTGGCTTCGTGCCCAGCAGGATCTAGCCGGGGCTCTTCGCTAGTGGCTCAGACGGTAAAGAACCCGCCTGCCAATGCAGGAGACTGGGGTTCGGTCCCGGGCTTGGGAAGACCCCCTGGAGAAGGGAATGGCAACGACTCCAGTATTCTTGCCTGGAGCATCCAATGGGCGGAGGAGCCTGAAGGTTAACGTCCATGGGGTTGCGGAGTCGGACACGACCTGGTGACTGGACAGCAGTGGGACTGGAGACCTGCAACTCTGAATAAGGGTGAGCTAAGAAAGTAACATTAATAAAAGGTCAATGAAAGAACCATCCACTGTGGGGTTGGTTTGTGTCCCCCAACTCAGTGGGGCTCTAGCTCAATCTGTCCTGCTCGCCCCTCGTGCCCAGGTGGCTGGAATGATGCCTGGCCTGGTCGATCGGTAGATGGATGGCTATGTCACTCACACACGCACGCACACACCATCACAGGAACACAAAAGATACTGGTGTTCTGAGCATTTTTTGGCTCTTTCCTCTTAAAAACTGGAATGGGGGTGAGCTCCTTGAGAGCAGGGAGTCTATCCCCCTGACATATCGACGCCTAGAACGGGCCCCTGGCACACTGGGGCTCTCAACAAACACTCCCTGGTCCAGGGGGCTCCTCCAGCTTCCAAGTTGCAGGACTGGGAAATATTCAAGAGTTCGGGGCCACCTACTTCGTTCTGGGAAGATGACCAGGAACGCTTCCTGGAGGAGGCAGCAAGGCAGGAGAGGCAGATGATGGACGGTAAAGCAGAAGGGCAAGTCCCTGTCTGCCAACCTGTTACTAAAATGTTCTCCAGAGAACGCAGCTGGGAGCGGAGACGGGTGGCAGGGCCGGTCAGAGGAGTCAGAACAGCGGGTCAGCCAGGTTTTCCGGGAAACGGGGGCCTGGAGTTCCCAGAAGCCCGCCTGCCTGGGGGTGTCGGTTGCGGCAGTCAGTTCAGCTCTGGTTCAATCCGGGGATTTTTTCCTCCTTCCTGAATTCCCTGCTCAGTAATGATTCTTGGGGAATGGAACTCTGCTCACCGGCTACACAGAGTTTGCTTTGCAGTGGTCTGGCCACGAAGAAGCCCCTTCCCAAAGGGAAGCCAAGCCTGTGGGGCAGGGAGCTGAGCCCACAGTCAAGCCCCTGTGCCCAGCGCAGCCTGGTCACTTGGGAGCTTCAGGGCCAGCGGAGGCAGGACAAACGGGCTCTTGTGGTGAGAAGGCTGCCCGCCGTGCCAGGGACACTGCGTGCCCGGTGCCACCACCCACCCAGCCACCTGCCTGTGGGGGGCCAGGGCTGCCCTTTCAGAGGGGACCTCCTGAGCTGTCCCGGCCTCTGGAAAGGACCTGGAGCTCCAGGTGGCTGCCAGGAGGTGGTGGGGGGTGCCCACTGCCCTCTTTCCCACACTTCTTCTCCAGCAACGGAGTTCCTGCCGGCCGTGGGGGTGGCAGGGTGAAGATGCCTTGGGTTTCCAGGTTCTGGGGCTGAGCTGCACAGCCTCTGTCCCGCCCTCCTGCCACCCACTGTCCCTGTGCCCAGCCCTGGACTTTGCTCTTTCCTTGGTATCGCCCACAGAAGGCAAGACGCCAGGGCCTCCCCTCTCGGCCTCTGCCTGCTCATACCTGGGACTGGCGAGAGGGCATCAAGGCACCAGGTGGCCTCCCCGGCTGGGGGACTCTCCACGAGCTGGACAGGTCTCCGTGCGGCTGCTGGGCGAGAGCACACCAGCATGTGCCAGCGTGCACCAAGCACCTCAGAGCCCTGTGGGCTGGTAAGCTCGCCTACCCGTTTAAAGATGAGAGGCCGGGGGGTCTGGCATGAACCCTCAGGCCTCCTCATGGCCAAGGCTTGGGCCTGGTGCTTTGAACAAGCAGGATGCCTGCATGCGTGTGGATGCGCTTTCTCAATGCACGCTCCCCCTTCCCCAGGTACCAGTAGTGTATCTGCACATGTCCTTTCACACATGTGCTCGCTCAGCCACCACCGGTTGACACGAGGTCACATATTCACTCAGAGGCCGGGGAGGCTCCCAAGGCATGCATGTGCAAGACGGCACACCCAGGCCCAGGACCTTCGCCCTACTGGCAGACGCCGCCAGCCCGTGCCCCTAGGCCTGGAAAGCACACTTCCTCAGGGACGCTCCAAGGCCGCTCCTGGCAGGGTGAGTGAGAGGGGAAGGAGGCCAGACCCTGTGCAGGGATTTCCTGGACCCAAGGGGCTGTGGAGGCTCTTGAAATCCTGGAGCACTGCCATCATCTGCTGCCAGTCCAGCCCTTCCACACCCGGCACTGCCCACCTGCCAGCTCCCGAGCCAGCCAGGACCTCAGGCCAGGTGGACTGCCTCGCCCTTGAACTTCAACTCCCAGGAACTAGAAGGTCAAAGGGCAACCTCCTGGTCAGCATACCTTATGATAGGGTTGGGTGGTGGAGTGCTGGAGGTCAGAGGCCTGGAACACCAGCCTCAGGGAGGAAGGCCATCTCACCGTATGGCCTAGGCAACTGTCTCCACTTCTCGGGGCCCCTGTTTCCCCACCTGGAAATANAACTAGAAGGTCAAAGGGCAACCTCCTGGTCAGCATACCTTATGATAGGGTTGGGTGGTGGAGTGCTGGAGGTCAGAGGCCTGGAACACCAGCCTCAGGGAGGAAGGCCATCTCACCGTATGGCCTAGGCAACTGTCTCAACTTCTTGGGGCCCCTGTTTCCCCACATGGAAATACGGGTGAATTCAAGTCGGAGCCCTGCCTCCAGCTCCTCGAGGGCAGTCACGGCTTGTCCACCTGGCCACCTGCCTTCCTGGAGGGGAAAGGACATCTCCTGCCACCTGTGGGCTTCCCAGGTGGCGCTAGTGGTAAAGAACCCACCTGCCAATGCAGGGGACATAAGAGATGCGGGTTCGATCCCTGGGCCGGGAAGATCTCCTGGGTGAGGAAATGGCAACCCACTCCAGTATTCTTGCCTGGGGAATCCCATGGACAGAGGAGTTGGTGGGCTACAGTCCCCAAGTTCGCAAAGAGTCAAACACGATGGAAGCGAGTGANCTGCCAATGCAGGGGACATAAGAGATGCGGGTTCGATCCCTGGGCCGGGAAGATCTCCTGGGTGAGGAAATGGCAACCCACTCCAGTATTCTTGCCTGGGGAATCCCATGGACAGAGGAGCTGGTGGGCTACAGTCCCCAAGTTCGCAAAGAGTCAAACACGATGGAAGCGAGTGAACACGCACACGTACGGCACCTGTAGAGGGCTTGCTTGTGCCTGGGCCAGAGGCTTCACACACCCTGACCTCCAGGAGTCCACAGGGTGAGACCGCCAAGACACCTAAGAGTGGTGGAGGGACCCACCTGTCTGGATGCTGCAAACCCTAGCCAGTCTCCCTGGTTCTTGCCTCCTCTTGGAGGACGCAGCAAGGCAGGAGAGGCGCATGAGGGACGGTAAAGGTAGAAGGGCAAGGCCCCGTCTGCCAACCTGTCCCTAAAATGCTTTCCAGAGAACGCTGCTGGGAGCGGAGACGGGAGGCAGGGCCGGTCAGGGGAGTGGGAGCAGCGGGTCAGCCAGGTTTTCCGGGAAACAGGGGCCTGGAGGTTCCTAGAAGCCCGCCTGCCTGGGGACGTTGCTCAGGGAAGGCAGCCTTCCAGGGCCTGAGTTTCCCCAACCCAGACTTCTCTCTTCCTTCTGACCTCTAGACAGTCTCACCTCCCAATGCCCGGGGGAGCCAGGGCCTCCCGGATAGATGGCGAGGGGGATGGTCGGGGTTGGGCTCCCCCGCCCTTTGCCACAGCCCAGACAGATGGGAGTGGACCCGGGCAAGAATCTCTCTGGAATGGAGTCAGGTGCTGGCAGCCCCGGGGCTTAAAGGGCGTCCTCTGCCCCTCCCCTTCACCACATCCTCACTCTCCCAGTTCTGAGCTGGACAGTTACTGGGAAAGGGCCTCCTGGGACAAGACTGGTGATCAGGGGAGACTCCCAAGAGGGGAGGAGGTGGATGGCGGGGGTAGGGGGAAGTTCTTGGGCTCAGGGCCACTCACTGGCCAGAGGACTGCCCTTCCCCACCCCAGCTCCAAACAGTCAGGTGGGCACATCTGGATGGTCTGGCGGTACCAGAAGAGGCCCTGTGCCTTCTCCAAGCCAACCGGTTCTGGATCCCCAAGCCAGAAGGTGGGGGAGGATCTGAGGTGCCCCTAGACCCCGGGGTGGGACCCTCCGCCTTTTACCCTGCGGGGGCAGTGGGGCGGCGTCAGTAGGAGAGCCCAGGGGCTTCAATTCGTGACCGGCGCTCCCGCCCGGGGGCAAAACCCAGGAGGTGGGCAGCGCCCCCGCCCTGTGGTTCCCTCCTGCCCCTCCTCCCGGGCCGCCCGCTGGGCCGTGGCTCACCTCGTCAGCCCGCGCGCCCGGCGGCGGGACCACCAGCATGAACGCGAGAGCCCGGCCGCGCCCCGGTCGGGCACAGCCGCCGGCGCCCCGGACCGGGCCATTGTCTGCGCCGCCCTCGCCCCGCCCCCTCCTCCCGCAGCTCTCCACCGGGGCCGGGGGTGGGGCTGGGCAGTCAAGGCCAGGATGGTGAGGACCCCCTACCCTGCGCAGAGCCCGCACGCCCAGCACATTACCGGGTACCACCGGAGCCTCCCCCAACTCCGGAGGTGGGCACGCCCCCTCCGCCTTTGACAGATGCGGCCAGGGAGGCACAGATGGTGATGGCTTGAGGTCACTTAGAGAGTTCATGGACCCGGTCAGACTAGGATGCTGGCTCCCTGAAGGCACCCAGAAACCCCTGTGTGTATGGGGGTGGGGGGCGGTCACCAACAGTCCCATCCCTCACTGCCCTCCCTAGAGAATGTCTGAGGGGCTCACACCCTGCCTGGCTCCCAAATCCAACCCCTGGGCGGCCTGGCCCCAACCAGGCTCCCTCCATTCCAACACGCCCTTCTGTCCTGGGGTCAGGGGCTCCATCCTGGCCAGACATGGCCCTCATCCATGGGCTTGGCTCCGTTGGACACAGGATCAGCTCCCACAAAATAAAGCGTCCCGCGGGAGGCCCATAGGGCCGGACTGTCTTCCCTCCCCACGGCACCCCCGCGGGGTTAGCGCAGGTTCCAGGCCACTCGAGGCTAAGCCCTGAGCTGGGGTACAGACGCAGGTGTCCGTCTCCAAAGCCAGCGGCCTTCCCACAAGGCTGCCTGCCTCCCCTTTGCCATGGAGATGGATGCAGGTGGGCAGAGGAAGAAATGGTGGCTGGCCTGGGCCTGGCCCCTCGCCCTCCCGCCCCAGGGCCCCATAAGTGGCATAGTTGCCGCACTGAATGGTGAACACAGAGACACAATGGTAGATGGGGCTACAGATGGGGAAACTGAGGCTAGCAAGAAGGGGCAGGCCAGGGTCACACAGCCAGTCTCAAAACTGGCCCAGAACCAGAATCCCCTGTTCCCGGGGCTCCACCTACTGCCCCCCTCCATCCACACCCTGCCTGGCCACCCTGCTCCAGGCCAGCTTGCTCATGGCTTCAGGTTGCAGGGGGCACAAAGCACAAGGCGCCGTGCTCTCCCCAGCTCCGGCCGGTGCCTGGCTCCATCCACTGTGCCCTCTGACCCTGCATCTTATGACATTCTGCTACCATCAGCTGTCACGCAGGTCTCCAGGAAATGGATGTTGCTAGGGGCCAGGCCTGATGCCAGATGGCTGGCTGGCAGGCTGGGGTGATGGGGAGCGGGTGAGAAGGCTAGGGTTTCCCTCAGGAAGGCTCAGAGGGTGAAGCTGCTGGGTGGAAGTAGAGGGTAGTGTGGGTCAGCCACAAAGAGTAGCTAGGGCGTACACACAGGCCATGGGAAAGCCCCAGCCCTGAGCCTTCCTGCAGGCAAGTATTTTGGGGACCTGCAGTTGCCAAGCGACTGCTCCAGGTTGCCATGGGAACTCTTTCTCCGGGGGCTTATCATTTTTAGGGGGATGCCCTCTTATCTCCACCTCCCTCTCCCTGCCTTGGCTGCCCCGGGAGGATTCATCAAGGTCCCCAAACCTCATTCCCCCACCCCCCAGGGAGACCTCCCAGTCATGACCCTAGGAGAAGGTTTTGAGGTTCAGAAACCCAGAATCCTGAGAAAATGCAGAGCACAGAGTCCAAGGCCTTCATTATAGCGGGGAGAGGGCGAAAGCGGTCCATTAGCTCTGTTTACGTCTCTGCTCCAGCTGTTAACCACCACCTTCAGGCCGGCCCTGCCCTGACTGTTGGGAGCCCACTGTAATTGGAAGGGATCTGGCCCCAGCACCCACGCCGAGCCCCTCCCAGGCTTGTCTGCACGCAGAGACGTGCCCCTACCAGCCCTGCCACCACCTGGCTGTGGGAGCCCCCTTGGACTTCCAGGGCCTCAGTCTCCCCAACCATCAGGGGCTATGGCAGAGAAGCCATCCTGCGGACAGAACCAGATACTGTGGCCAAAGCGAGGCAGAGGGAAAGTGCCATGGGCCGGCTGTGGTTAGCAGGCAGCCGCCCTGCGACGGATGGAGGTGTGGGGTCACTCCATGGAGGGTTGGCCCCATGGCTACTGTGCCCCTGATGGCAGAGTGGCCAGCAGAGCCAGGTCCCCAGGCTCCCGGCCCAGCGCCTTCCCCATGGATTTATCACTTGCCCTGTACCCTGTCCCTGCGTTCTTCCTCTACAGGGTCTTAACCCCTCGGATGGGAGCCAAGGTGCTCCGTACAGGCCAGGTGCTCAGCTCTGAGTCTCCGTNATGGCTACTGTGCCCCTGATGGCAGAGTGGCCAGCAGAGCCAGGTCCCCAGGCTCCCGGCCCAGCGCCTTCCCCATGGATTTATCACTTGCCCTGTACCCTGTCCCTGCGTTCTTCCTCTACAGGGTCTTAACCCCTCGGATGGGAGCCAAGGTGCTCCGTACAGGCCAGGTGCTCAGCTCTGAGTCTCCGTGGATAAGGGTCTGCTGTGGGAACCAGTCAGTGACCCACCGCCAAGGGCTGTTGCCCCCAATATCGTGAGATTCAGAAGCACCCCAGAGCCGCGGTAAGAGATGGCTTCGGTTTCCCAGGCCGGGGCCACGCGGGGCACTTTGGTGCATCTCACTGATGCCCGGCGATGCCCACCCTCCCTCGGGGAGCCCAGAGCCCCCGCTTCTCAGCTCCAGAGGGCATGCCCAGCTTTGTACCACAGGGAAGAACCCACCCAGGTGGGCAGCAGGGAAAGCGACGCAGCGTCGCCTCTTCTTTGGGCAGGGCCTCTGGGGAAGGGGCTTCTCCAGCCGCCACCCGCGTGCCCCTCCATCTCCATGGCTGCCTTCAGGGTCCTCTCCCCCGCCCGCCCCACGTCTGGGACACGGTCCCCAGCCCTGTAGCAATGGGAGAACTGTCTGGAAACCGCCAGGGTAAACATAGCCGCAGGGGCCCCTGCAAGCAGCTGAGAACAGCCGGCTCGGCTTGCAGGTGAAGCAGGAAAAACGCAGAACTGACAACCCACGTGGGTCTGACCTGGGCGGGCTCACTGGCTGCCCACCAGGTCGCCACCCAGTCACTCCCCCGCAGCCCCGCCCTGTTTGGTTCCCTCCACCGTGCGTCACCCCTGAAATGACTGCGGGTCTGGTCTGTTTAGTTTTGAGCGTGTCGTCTCCTCGCAACTGGAAGGTGAGACCTTTGTCTCTCTGGTGTGGCCACTGAGGGTGGCCACCAGCAGGGCACGGTGCCACCTGCTGGTGCTGTGCCAGGATGCCCCCAAGCCGGGGAGCTGGGCAGTCCCTGACCAGGCACCCCCAGGCTCCACTCACACCCCACAGCCCTGTGCCGGGGCCACACTATAGAGACCTGATCAGACCCAAACGCTCCCCCAGCCCTGCGGACACGTGGGAACCTGGCCTTCGGGGGTAGGATCACTCCAACGCCCTTGTCCTGTGTTCCCACAACATACAAGTTGGAGTCCTAACCTCATGCCCCTATGAATAAGACCTGATGTGGAAATAGGATTTTTTAGCCGCACTTAAAAAAATTTTTTTTTAATTGGAGTATAGTTGATTTACAATTTTGAGTTAGTTTCTACTTACTGTACAGCACAGTGACTGTTTATATTGATACTTATACACACATTCAGGCTTCTGGATCCGTGGTAAAGAATCCGCCTGCAGTGCAGGAGACGGCAGTTTGGTCCCTGGGTCAGGAAGATCCCCTGGGGGAGGGCATGGCAACCCACTCCAGTTTTCTTGCCTGGAGAACCCCATGGACAGAGGAGCCTGGGGGGCTATATAGTCCCTGGCGTCACAAAGCATCAGACATGACTGAAGGGACTTAGCACACACATACATATATTCATTCTTTTTTAGATTCTTTTCCGGTATAGGCCATTACAGAGTACTGAGTAGAGGTCCCTGTGCCCTGCAGTGGGTTCTTATTAATCACCTGTCTTACGTGTAGTTCTGTGTATATATCAACCCTAGTCTCCCAATTTATCCCTTGCCCCGCCTCCACCCTTGGTAACCGTTAGTTTGTTTTCTACATTGGTGATTCTATTTCTGTTTTGTAGATAAGTTCATTTGTACCTTTTTTTTTTTTTAAGATTTCACCTATAAGTGATATATGATATTTGTCTTTCTCTGGAAATAGGGCCTTTGCAGATGTGATCAAAATGAGGCCATTCAGGAGTGGGCTGAGCCCTAATCAAATGGCCAGTGTCCTCATAAGAAGACAAGACAGAAGACTGGACAGAAACACACAGAGGAGGCGAAGTGAGGACGGATGCGGACTCTGGAGGGGTGCGCTTACAAGGCGAGGAGCATTAAGGATTGCTGACAACCACCAGAGGCTGGCAGAGGCGAGGAAGGATCCCCCTCCTAGAGGCTTCAGAGGGCCTGGTGCTGCCGACACCTTGATTTTGGACTTCTGGCTTCCCGAACCAAGAGACTATAAATCTCTGTTGTTTTGAACCACACGGTTTGTTACCGCAGCTACAGGAAACAAATACACCTGGCTCCTGGGGCCAAGCCATCTCTCCGCTACCCCGGCCAAGTGCAGCCAGGGCACTCAACAGATGCCAGACCCAGGCATCACCCTCACATTCAGCATCACATTCCCCTCCTCAAATCATCCCTGAACGCAGGGCATCTCCTTCCAGAATGAATACCTCTCTGCACATCCACTGCCTCGGTGAATCCCACCAATAACCCATGAACGGTTTCACAGACGGACCCACCCTGGCTGGGACCCCAGCCCAGCCCCCTGGTCCCAGACACCGTGAGACAGTCGATGTGCGTCCCTGTAAGCGCCCAGGGAGAGGGACTCTGTCACATGGCACAGACCCCAGGACACCCTTCCAGGTCTCGCCCTGCCCTCCTCTCTGCCCTCCGCCCACAGCTCTCACGGCCACGCTGGCCCCTGTCTCACTTCCTCTCCGGCCAGCATGTCTTCTGCATCCAAGTCTCTGCATCTCTGACCTTCTTCCAGACTCCTCGCAGAGTGCGCAAGGCTGGCGCCTCCTGTCCTTCTGCTCACAGCATCAGTGTCACCATGGAGGCTTTTAGACACTACCCCGCACAGGGGTTCTTGGCCCTCCTTCTGGGGCCCTGACTCATCCCAGGAGCACACGCTGTTCTCTCTCCCACGGATCCACTGTCCTGCTTTTTGTCAATCTGCCCTCTGAGCCGTAAGCTCCCTGGTGAATGCCCGGGGCACAGTCACTGAATCGACAGAGGATCTCAGAGCCCCCTCCTGCCTCTGGGCCACTCATATTGCGGACGTGGAGGCTAGTAATAAAAGCTGCCTGTTGGGTGGGAGGCAGCCGGACTCCCTGGGGTCCCTTCCCTGCGCCAGTCGCCACCGCTGAGCACTGTGGGCACAGCCCGCCCCCTCGTGATCAGCCCCAGCACTGCAGCCCCAGACAGGGAAAAACCAGAAAACAAAACACACACCTTTGTTTGGGTGTAGTCAAGGCAGCGGCTCTCTCTCCCGGCTCTCTCTCCCTCACAGGGGTAAAGGAGCCGGACCGGCTGGCTCCAGGGGCGTTGTGCAGGACCTCAGAAGCTGCCCTCGTCTCTCTGTTTCCCTCCACCGTCCTGGTGCCCAGGTCCCTCCGGAGGCCTCCTCATCCCAGCCGGGTGTAACTAACTCCACCCCCTTCCAAATAAGGAACCCCAGGTGCCAACAGAGATGGCACTTTGCCCCTGGAAGAGCGGTCCAGGGCCTCCTTCTGCACCACCCAGGTCCCCAGCCCTCCAGGCTGCCACGTGTTCAGAAGGACCTGGAGGTAACAGATAGTATTTTCCAAGGACGCGGAGCACAGTGGGTCACGGATGGAGAACCAAGGCCAACAGACTCTTCTACAAGCGGTAGAACCCTCGAGATCACCCCAGCCATGCACTCTAAATTCCAGCGGAGTAAACCGAGGACTTCTCTCCTGTAGCTCCCTCTCCGCTAGGGGCGAACCTCATCGTGGCTCCTGGTGCCCAGAGCAGTGGATGCAGGACCCCAGAAACTGTCCTCTCCAGGCTGCTCTGGGGATGCTCCCTGCCCAGGTCGACTCCGGGGAACCTGCCCACCTGCCCCTGGCATCTCTGTCCCTCAGCCTGGGGCCCTGAGCCTGTTGCCAGGAGACCGGATGGTCCTGACCCATGGTGGAGCTGCTTCCTACGGCTTTCTTCTTTCCTCCTTATCATCTCCGTGTCCACTGCTCCCCTGAATGGTCTCCACCTGTGAGGTCACTGTGTGTGTCTGTGGGCACGTCGGGAGGCCGAGAGGACAGGGCCCCTCGTGGGAGGGGGAAGGGATGGACGTCCCCCCAGGACGCCAGGGGCTCTCCTTCCCCAAGGAAACTCCATGGGAGTGGCTGAGCCCTGAACTAGGAGGCTGGAACCTTTCCTTCTCTTCTGGAGTCGGCTCCCCCCACCCCACACCCGCCGTGGGCCCCGGGCCAGCCCCTGTACCTCTCCTGGCCTCAGTTTCCCAATCGTACCAGGAGGGGCTGGACACGGAACTGCGTAAGCGCGCGCTCTGCGTGAACTCTCCCTCCCGGCTGGGTCCGGTGTGGGCGGGGTAGTCGGGGTAGGGGGGCAGACGGTCCTCCCTCCACCGGCGACGACGGGGAGGGCGATCGCGGCCGGGCGGCGCACTCACCTGGCAATCTACCATCATTCTCAGCCCCGGCAGCACATCGCCGGCCCCAGGGCGGGGCCCGGGGCTAGCAGAGGCCGCTCGCCTCGGCCCGCGCGCGGCGCAGGGGGGCGCCCGGCTGCGGGGCTCATGGCGCGGCCTCCCGTCCCCGCCGGGCCCAGGGCTCCGCCGGCGCCGGCGCCCGCGCCGCTCCCATTGTCTGNATTCTCCAGGCAAGAACACTGGAGCAGGCTGCCATTTCCATCTCCAATGCATGAAAGTGAAAAGTGAAAGGGAAGTCGCTCAGTAAGTGTCCGACTCTTCACGACCCCATGGACTGCAGCCCACCAGGTTCCTCCGTCCATGGGATTTTCCAGGCAAGAGTACTGGAGTAGGGTGCCATAGCCTTCTCCCCCAACGTGTGCCAGGACAGACTAAAACCCGTGTTCTCTCAGCTGCCTCACATTCATGCAGTCATTCAACAAACATTCAAAGAATGCCTCCTTGGTTTCAGGCACTGGGGTAAACCTGGTTGACCACCACCTGTATCCTCTTGGGGTTAATGAACTGGGAAAGGGGCGGAGGTGGGCAGAACATTGTAACTGATGACATAGGGATGAGGATTTATGGGAACACCAAAAGGCACCCACTCTGGAAGGAAGGGGGAACAAATCTAGGCAGGCTTCCTGGAGGAGGTGATGTCATGAATATGTTCCTGGAATTGGGCCAGGTGATTGGAGGCCTGACCAGTAGGCAGTGTGAGTGAAGGTATGCTGGTCCTGGCCCTGTGGCAGAGCAGTGATGTTGGACTGTAAGGTGTGGGGAGGTAGTTGGTCATGAGGGCACAGGAAGCTTACGTTTCAGGGGCTTCCATTGCAGGGGACACCGCAGACATTTTGCATTCGTGATTCTGTTGATTTCTATTTCTGTACTCTCCCTCTCTGCTGGGTCAGGCCTGTCTCCCGCCACCCCTCCCACTCCTGCCAGGACCCGCACTTCTTCCCACCCACAGAGCAGCTCTGGCCCCAAGCCCTCAGCTCTCTGGGAAAGGAGCCTGGAGCCTGTTTTAGGTCTAGGAGTTGGGTAGTCACTCACTCAACTGTGTCTGAGGGCCATGCCTGGGATGTGGTCTGGGGTAGCCATAGTGCCTGGGGGCTTGGGCCGAGGCTGAGAAGGGCCCATCAGCTGGACCCAGAGCTGGGCTGGAGTGAGCAAGGGTTCATTTCTCTCCTGCGATGCTGCCCAGGCTCAGGGCCACCTCCTCCTCCTCTGATCTCCACCTCAAGGGCCTTCTCCCTGCTCCAGCACGGAAGCTCAGTGAAGGCAGCGCCTGCCCCTTCAACACCGCCAGCTTCATACACTCCCCAGGGCAGGGCTGGGCACCTTGGGAAGGAGGACACATGGGCCATGGGTCCACCCTTGCCCCTCTGCCCGGGGAGCACCCCAGGGCCTCTCCGGCTCAGGCTATCTCCCCACGTGGTCACTCAGCCTTTCCGTGCTCTTGCAGTCTGTCCTGGCTTGCCATCCAAGCACAGGCTGCAGGAAGGGTAGGCTTCGGGCTGGCCCCAGCTTTGCCCAAGGTGCCCAGGTGGGTGGGTTCCTGCTCCTCATGACTTGGCCACTGACCATATCCCCTGCCCTCTACCTTATGTGGCAAGGATGCTGCTGCCCCCAGGGGAGTGCATACCGGGGCCCCCGCCCCCCTGCCCACCGCTTCTGTCCCACCAGGCAGATGCGACCACCGCAGGGCTCTGAAGCCCCTCTACTCCTAGGCCTGCCTTGTGGCCTCGTGCCCTGCGCCCACCAGGAGTCCCCCAGGCTGAGCTTGATAGCAGAAGCATCAGACACACGTGCTCCGCACTTAGGGACCAGGAGCCCGAAGGACATCCAGCTGGGGGGCAGGGGCTCTGCACCCCCCGACTCAGGAGAGCTGCATAGCCGGTGATGTTTTCACTTCGCCCATCTCCCAGGAGAACTGGGATGAAACCCTGCCTGTTGCAGTGGCTAGCAGCAGCCCAGGCTTTCTGGAGAACTGTGCCCTCCCCTCCCACCCAAGCCGACTGTACTTGCCACCCAGGCTGCCTGCTGCTGCTCAGAGAGGCAGGTGAAGAAAGCCTGGTTAGGGCCTCGCACATGCTTTTATTAAACGCTGCCCAGACCCGCTTACAGAAGAGGTGCTTGGTGCCGGGGACCGTCCACCTCGAGTGAGGCAGGGACACGAAACCAGAGGGCCTAGAAGGCTTCCTCCGGGTCCTGAGTGAAGAACTGGCTCTGGAGGCTGGCGGGGACACAGCAGGGGCCCCTGCAGCCAGAGAGAAGGGGGGTGGGGATGCCTTTCCTACAAGTGTTAGAAAGTGCAGCTTCAAGGGCAGCAGGCAACGAACGGGCTGGTGGCAGAGAGGGGATTGGGGGCGCTGGGTGAGGCTGCCCCGAAGGCTCGTGAGCTGGCGGAGGCCCCGTCTTCTTCCACCTCTGGCCCCCCCTCCTTGGGCCTCGGACAGTGTGATCTGTGCGTTCTCCTCCACGCGGACACTGCTCTTCAGTGGACAGAGGCCTTTCCAGGCCCGTCTTCCCGCTGGATTCCACCAGCAGAGGCAGAGGTTAGAAGGCACAGGGCTGGTCCCACCTAAGGCTTGAGGAGTGAGGCCCTGGTGCCCAGAGGCTCTGCTGAGCTGGGTGCTCACTGGGGTGGCCCCGTCCATGGCGGCCCCGCCTCTGCCGTCAGCTGCGCAGCCAGGCGGCGTCCTTGTTCAGGGTGGAGAAGCGGATCAGCTTCAGGCTGGGGGGCTGGGGCTTCCTGTCATCCCAGAGGTACTCGGGGGACAGCACCTTGGAGGGCTTGTGCGAGAGGAAGTGGCGGTTCAGGTGGCTCTCCTCCTGCCAGGCTGCCGTGATGCCGTTGGCCTTGTCTGCCAGGATGCCCATGTGGCAGCCCCTGGTGAACTCGTACACCCTGGCCACCCGCCCCCCAAAGGCCGCCCCGCCATAGTAGAAGTCTCCCTCGCCGTCCGCCACGAAGGCGGTGGAGGCAGGCCGGCGCTCATAGGGGAACTGGTGCCGGGGGACGGTGAAGTAGTCTGGGTGGACGGCAGCCACAAGGTCCCCCAGGGTCTCGGGGCCCCAGGGGTTCCGGAACGCCGTGGCCACGTCCAGGCAAAAGAGGTAGTCCACCTCCTGGTGGGCCCTCTTGGCAATGTGCACGCTGATGGCCTCCATCCGGCGCATGGAGGCCTCCTCCCGCTGGGAGGGCCCGGGCACTGGGATGACACTGAGGTGGCGGCCGGGGCCCAGGGGGACCCGAGGAATGGCCTGGGGGTCGTGGGTAAAGATGTAGTAGCGCACGCGGTACCCCTGCATGAAGAACCGCTCGGCCGACTCCAGGAAGTGCTGGACGAAGCGGGTGTACCTGCTGGAGAGGCCCCGTCACGCACCGCGGCCTCCGCCCCCCAGCTTCCCGTCTCAAGAAGTCAAACCTGGTCTGCCCCTCGTCGGTCAAGTTCCCCTGATCACAGTACCAACCTCTAGGGACCGTCCTAATAACGATATCTTGATGATATTCACAGGCTGCACGCCCTGACTTTTCCTGAGCACTTACAAGTGCCAGGCAACGTTCTAAGGGATTACCTCCTGGCCTCACAAACTCCCCGCCTTACAGACAAGGACACTGAGGCTCAGAGAGAAAATAGTAGCCGCGAAAGTGGCTGCACATCAAGGGGAAGTGAGTGGTGCTGGGTGCTGACTGGGCTGGGGGAGAGGGAGCCCCCTGACTCCAGGTGGGCCATCCATTACCTTTCGTCATTGGCCGCCCCCGCACTGGGGTCCCTCTCTCAGGAGTCCCAGAAAGGAAAGGCCAGGTGGGTAAGGGAGGAGAGGGGAAAACAGGGGATGTCCAGAGAGCAGGCAGGCCCGGGGGCGGAGGAGAGAGGGTCCCCGGGGCAGGGCCAGCTCTCTCTTGACCTGCCTGTGGCCTGACCGTGGACCCTCCGTTTCTGGGGGCTTGCCATTCCTTTACACCTGCCTGGACAGTTCAGGGGAAGCAGACGGGGTGAGGCAGCAAGGTGTCCCCTGACGAAGGCTCCTGGTGCTGCCTGCCCTCTCCGCTTGCATGCCAGGCCCAGACCGCCTCTTTCCTCCAGGAAGCCCTCTCCCGCCATCACACTCTGCTCTGTCCCTTCCCACCTGGCACAGCCTCCCTGGTGCCCGGGCAGGGTCCTGTCTCTCCCCAGACCCCACCCCCACCCCCAGCCCAGCCCAGCCACCTACTCACTTTCCCACGGCAAACGCCGTAAGCCCGATGGTCAGGTTCAGTGGCTGGTAGATGTGATGCAGAAGCTCGGCGTTAAAGGTTCCCTCGGAGACGATGGGGGCCAGCCAGGGTGTGAGTGTCAGTAGCTCTGTGGGCCTGGCAGCGGAGGAGGCCGAGGGGGCTGAGACCCGGCCCTGGGGCAAGCCTCCGTGTCATCTGGGTCCTGCCTCCCACGCTGTGTGACCCTGGGTAGCTTCATCCCTGTCTCTGGGCCACCGTATCCTCAAGTGGGGATGAGAACAGCTCATTCCCAGTGAGGGCAAGAGGACCAGGAGTTACTGCACGTCCAGTGCCTAGAGGAGCCTGCCATTTCTGGGGTCCGCTACAGGCCTCGGAGATGGGGGCTATCATTCTCGCCATTAATAACGGGTCGAGCACTGAGGGCACGGCGCGCTGCCCTTTTTTGGTTTGTCTGTTTCTGGCTGTGTCGCCTGGCTTGCAGGATCTTAGTTCCCTGACCAGGGAGCGAGTCAGGGTCCTTGGCAGTGAGAGCACAGAGTCCTAGCCACTGGGGCTGCCCAGGAATCGCCGCTCTGCATTTTGCCAACCTCATTTCATCTGGTGCTCTGCCCTGTCGAGTGGGCATCCCTAACCTGTACCGAAGCAGCTCAGAAGCGCTGGGTTACCCCCCCAAGATTACAGAGCTGGTGACACAGCTGGACTGGAGCCCGGGTCCCAGAGTGCCCGGACCCCGAGGTTGCTGACCCCTCCAGCACCCCAGCTTCTAAATCAGGGCTTTGCCCCCGACCTCCACCCCCTTGAATCTCTCCATCCTGCACCCAGGCCCTAATCAACACCTACCTTTGCTCCAGCAGCTTGGGCTGAGGGTACTGTGACCTGCAACCAAGGAGGGCGAGTGGTTAAAGGGATGGCAGCCCCCGGCCCTGGGGCCACAGAGGGCGAAGGGACAGGCTGCTTACTGTGCCACGGGCTGGGACGGCTCCTCCTTGTACTGAAGCTTCATGTTGCTGGTGGGAGAGGTGAGACAGGGCCATCGGTGTCGTTAGTAGATATGCTCAGCAGGGATGGATGGAGTGGGGACACAACACCCCCATGGGCCAGGCACGCCCTCCCCCAGGCTCCCTGGCCCCTCCTTCACGGCTCTGCCCGCTCTCCGGGGGCTGGGCTCCTACAGAGTCCCCAGGGTCCCCGTGTGGCAGGGCGGTGATTCAACCTGGTGCCATTTGTCTCCACGGTCTTTTTTGGCTCTGGAAGAGCCTGGGCACCGTGGGGAAGCTTTGGGAAGCTGCAAAGTGAGCCCAGTTCTGCCTCTTTCTAGCTCGGGAGCTCAGACAGACGAGGCTGCAGGTGAGGCGCCTCCAGCTGGAGAGACCCAGGGCTGGACATCCCACTCCTCGGGGTTTTGTCCCCTCTCCCTTAAAGTGGGGACAATAACAGGGTCACTCCGCAGGGCGGAAGTGAGGGCTGTAGATGGGAGAGGCCTGTTGCTCTGACCCAGGGAGCCGGTCAGAGCCGGTTCCAGCAGAGGCCTGAGGTTGCCTGTGAGACTCGGACCACTTGAGGAGGGTGCCTGCCTTCATTCTATCTCCCATGGTGGGCTGGCTTGAGCTTCCTGGAGCTGTCCTGGTGCTTTCTGTCAACACTTCGTGTGTGTGGCAAGATATACAGGACAAAGATTTACCACCTTAACCATTCGAAAGCATAGAGTTCCGGGGCATTAGGTACACTCATGTTGCTGTGCAAACATCACCTCCACCCATCTCTAGAACTTGTTCATCATCCCCAGACTGAAACTCTCTCCCAGAGATACTGCCTCTCCATCCCGTCTCCCATCCCTTGGTAACTATTATGCTTACTTCCATCTCTGTTAAAAAAAATCTTCTTCTTCTTCTTTTTTTTTTTTCAGTAAGATCTCTATTCATTTTGGCCACGCCATGTGGCATGCAGGATCTTAGTTCCCCGACCTGGAATCGAACCTGTGCCCCCTGCATTGGGAGTATGAAGTCTCAGCCACTGAACCACCAGGAAGTCCCATTTCTCTATCCTAGAGATCTCTTATAAATGAAATCCTACAGTATTTGTCCTATGGTGATTAGCCTATACTCTGGAAGATATATTTTTCAAAGGTGATCCATCAACTTGGCCCTCTGCCTTAGTTTCACACAAACAAGCACATTTCAGGTCCTGCTCAGAAAGTGACAGGACTCTGAGAAGTTGGTCAGAAATAAGAGGAAAGGGGTCCTTGTCCCACACTTCCCTGGCCATCGGTGTCTCCCTTCGCCTCACCAGCCCCGACACGCTCGGCTCTGGCCACATTGAAGAGTCAGACATAAGAACACCAAAGCACAGATGAGCCAGAACCAGAATCAAAAAAGGAACTTCACGTTTCCAGACCCCTGAAGGTAATAACATTGAAAGAAGAAATCCAAGTGAACAGAGAGGAAGGTGTGACCATTTAAAACTAGCAAAAAACCTCCGACTGTAATCTGTTTAAAAAACTCAGAACCTGAAGATAGACTGTAAATAATTTTTTTTTTAACTGCAAATAATTAAAAAAAAAAAAAAAAAAAAAGCACCGAGTACTTTCGGCCAAAGGTGGTGACAGAGGACCCGCCAACAGGCCAAGGCGAGCAGGTGGTGGAGCAGGCGGGTCACCAAAGAGGAAATTCAGTAAATGAGAAGGCGTGGGGAGACGAGGGCCGTGGTCAAAGGAGTGAAATTCAAACCACAGCGCAGTTCCCATCTCTCAGATCAGCAAGGTGGTTTGGTTTCTGTTCTTCAGGACACCTAATACCTGCAGCCTCAGCCCAGGTGCAGTGCAGCTGCTGGGGGTGGGGGAGGCTGGGAAGGGGTATCTGTGTGTTTGCCACGGTCCCCCTGGAGAGCTTCCAGGCCGCGTCAGGTCATGTTAGTGGTAAAGAACCCGCCTGCCAACGCAGGAGACGCAAGAGATGCAGGTTGGATCCCCGGGTCCAAACAAAAACGCTCGTGTCCTATTGGCCTGAATCACTCTGACTCAGGGTCAGGAAGATCCCCTGGAGAAGGACATGGCAACCCACTCCATTATTCTTGCCTGGGAAATCCCACAGGCACAGGAGCCTGGCAGGCTGCAGTCCATGGGGTCACGAAGAGTTGCACGCGGCTGAAGCGACTAAACAGGCAGCCTGGAGGGCAGCCTGATGGGATGGATGAAGACCCTGGCCATACCCTTTGGCCCAGGAACGCACCAAATAAAAGGACTTCTAGATGTAAAAAGCTGGGACTTCCCGGGTGGCCCAGTGGCTTACACTCCATGCTCCCAAGGGAGGGACCTGGGATTCAATCTCTGGTCAGGGAGCTAGATCCCACGTGCCACCCACAACCAAAGATCGTGCACGCTGAGCCGAAGATGGGAGGTCCTGCATGCTGCAACTAAGACCCAGCATAGGCAAATAAATTAATTTTTAAAAAAAGATGAAGAAAACTTTATATCCAGAGTTGCTCATTACGAACTAACTTAGAAGCTGGTAAACCACAAACAACCTAAACGCCCCACAGTTGCTGGTGGAAAAAGGAGACGGTTTAAGAGTTAGGGCCGAGCCCTTGGGTGGAGTGAAATGACGGTGACCAGATGCTGAAAAATGAAGCCAATTCTGGGGAAATAAGATAAGAACTGCAAAAACATTCTGGTCACAACTACTTTCAACAGCAAGTGTACTTTCTGCTTCCATAACAATCTGAATAGAAAACGCAGCAATCAACAAGCTGACAATGGAATCAGAGTGTGATTCAGGCCATTGGACACAAGAGGGATTTTGTTTTCTTTTGCCTTTTCTGTTGTCCTGCCTAATTTACCACATTCTGTTTATAACAGTGAAACACACCTTACTGTTCGTTAGTAGTCTATGATCCAGATTTTAAACTTTCCTTTCAATGTCATGAAAACCAGAAGACCACGGGGCCAAACGCCACCTTGAGACTGTCCCAAATCATCTTTATCACTCTGAACTGTCCAAATGTCAGATCTGTCATCTGAGGGAGACTGGGCATGTGTACATTTGTCCCTCGAATTCACAGAGAGCACACCACTGAGCAAAAAGGTCAAGTCCTAAAACCACTCTTTCCTGAGCACCTCCTATATACCAGGTGCAGCACCAGGGTATTTACAGGCATCATCACACCCCAAGCTCTATCATCCCATTTTACAGATACGCCAAGTGAGGCTCTGAGCTATGCAACATGCTCAGAGTCACACCGTGGAGAGGGCACTGCAAGGATACCTGAAGACAGAAACAGGGAACTTCTACATTCGCGGCTCAGAATCATGAGTTTAGGCCCTAAGAATCTACAAAGTGACCTGAAAAGCCTCCCCATCTCCCCTGTTCCGGGGGCCCCTGATTCTGCCTGCCCCATACTTACAAGATCTCTGGGCAGGGGAGATAATAGGGGATGTAGGAGACCAGCAGCCAGTACTCGACATACACCCTGGGAAGGAAATACATGTGTTGACTTGGATTTTTAAGCTGGGCTGAGAAGTCACGTTGTGCATGTTCGTGGAAATGCAGGTCCCCAGTGGCGCACCTGGGGCTCCATCTGAACTGTCCAAATGTCAGATCTGTCATCTGAGGGAGACTGGGCATGTGTACATTTGTCCCTCGAATTCACAGAGAGCACACCACTGAGCAAAAAGGTCAAGTCCTAAAACCACTCTTTCCTGAGCACCTCCTATATACCAGGTGCAGCACCAGGGTATTTACAGGCATCATCACACCCCAAGCTCTATCATCCCATTTTACAGATACGCCAAGTGAGGCTCTGAGCTATGCAACATGCTCAGAGTCACACCGTGGAGAGGGCACTGCAAGGATACCTGAAGACAGAAACAGGGAACTTCTACATTCGCGGCTCAGAATCATGAGTTTAGGCCCTAAGAATCTACAAAGTGACCTGAAAAGCCTCCCCATCTCCCCTGTTCCGGGGGCCCCTGATTCTGCCTGCCCCATACTTACAAGATCTCTGGGCAGGGGAGATAATAGGGGATGTAGGAGACCAGCAGCCAGTACTCGACATACACCCTGGGAAGGAAATACATGTGTTGACTTGGATTTTTAAGCTGGGCTGAGAAGTCACGTTGTGCATGTTCGTGGAAATGCAGGTCCCCAGTGGCGCACCTGGGGCTCCTCCCCACCGCCCCCCGCCCTCCACTTATTAGTCCTTGGGTCTGGCTGACCTCAGAGGACAAAGCCTCCTGGCCTTCTGCAGTGAGTCATTATACAGCTATGCAGCCACTCATTCCTGGGGCAGTTATTCTTGACACCAGTCCCACAAGGGACTGGTGGTGCGGGGGAACCCCCAGTGCTTTGCGGAAAAGACACACGAGGTGAATTCTGGAGCATAAACAGGAGTTCCTCATTAACACAGCTAGAATAGTCCAGGCAGAGGCAAGAGTGAAGTGTAGAGGCCGGGAGGTCAGTGCAAAGGAAGACCCATAAGCCAGGCTGGTTCAGTCGTGCTGGGGCTAAGGGACAGGGACAGGTGTGCCCAGAGAGGAGGGTGGGACCTGGAAATCCTGGGAAGGGGTCCAGGTTTGGGGGTTGAGATTCTGAGAGAGGAAGGAGTCTGAGGTGGGGACAGAGGGCTGCAAGGGGCATGCTCACCACAGAGAGCAGAGGCTGATGCCCAGCAGCAGGCAGAATCCTAGGCCCAGGGCCAGTCTCGGGCAGTGCATCACTGGGGGCGGCATCTAAGCCTGGGCACCTGCAGAGACCGAGTGGGTCTTGGTGAATCGGCCCACCTCTCTCAGGGGTGTCAGGCTCAGAGTCTGGGTCTCCGGGATCGGGGAACACCTGCAAAGGGATGCTCCTTATCCACAGGACACTGACCACCCCCCCCTTCTTCTTTTTTTTTTTTTTTGTTTTGCTGCTCTGCTCTGCCCTCCCCTGGGCACCACCATCAAGGGGAACGTGGAGTCCAGGTGTTGCCCTGTCCAGCTGGACCCCAGGCCCAGATCTGGCAGTTCCAGGGGACAGAGGCTCAGGATTCAGCCAAAGCCTGCTGCTGTGCCTTGGGAGAGGTACTGGGCCAGAAAGGCGACTGGCCGCCCCCACTGCCTTGCCTCGCAGGTCGCCCTCCTGAAACCTTCCATGATGAGCCGGCCTTACTAGCGACTAGGGCCAAAGCACATGGAGAAGGATTCTGGGGGAAACAGCCGGGTCGCCGGAAATCCAGCCCGGAGCCGGCACTGCAGGGGCACACGCGGCCTGGGGAAGAGGGTTGCTGGGCAAAGATGGGCGGCAGCGATCTCCCTGGTCGGGCGTGGGGGCCAGGGGAGGCAGCCGAGCATTCCTCCGGGAGGCAGAGCTCTCCTGGGAGCACGTTTCACCTCTCAGCTGCTCGGCGCCAACCTTGGGCAAGGCACTCTCCTCCCGGGTCCATCACAGCCTGGTGGTGGGGGCGGGGGTGGGGTGGTCCTCCTCAGCTATCGGGGGGAGGTTTGGTGCGGGGGACAAGACGCAGTACGCGCCGCTCCGGACACGAGGGGAGGGCTGTGAGAGCGCTAGGCCCAGCCCGGGCCACAGGGAGCGCGGGACCCCCCTGCGTCCTCCCGAGGTCAGAGCGAGATCCCCAGGCAGGAGCTTCGGGGCTTTGGTCCCGCTCACGCCGTGGCCTCTGGCGCTCTCGCTCCCTCTGCGGACCTCGGCTTCCCCACCCGGGCTCGGGGCGCCGGTTCCTCCAAAGGCTCCACCTGACGCGTCGGCTCCGCTAGATCGTGGGCCGCGCCGCCGACGCAGAGCCCGGCCCGCACTCCGGCCGCCCCAGCCGGTGACTTGCACCCCGGAGCCCGGGGCCCGCACGCGAGCGCCTCCACTTCCGCCGGCCACTGCGGGCCCCAGCCAGGCCCGTGGCGCGGCGGACGGAGCGCGACTGTCCCTGCCGCCTGCAAACTCACCCCTTGAGGCCGGACCGAGCTGGGGACGAACGGAGGGGCGCAGCGGGGCCCGGAAATCAGGGGCGCTGCCGGCCGGGGCGCCTCAGGTAGCGCGGTGGGCGGAGCCGGACGCCGCCGGTGGGCGGGCCCCGGCGGGCTCGAGGGGGGCGGGGAAAGGCGCATCGGGCCCCGCCCACCGGCGGATGCTCCTCCCACCCGGCCTCGACCCGTCCACCAGCTGCAGCCCCCGCCCCCTAGAGGTCCCCCGGGGGCTCTACACTCTGCGGGCCACGTGGGCCACGCCTCCAAGACGGATGACCCACCTTAGGTGAGAGGAGCATGGGTCAGGGAACTCCGGGATGGGGGGTAGGGGCGGCGGTGCGCGCTTGAGAAGTCAGGAATCCGATTTGGGGAGAAAACTTTATTGTTTTTAGAAGCGCGTTGAAACAATCACTGGAAGGGAAAACCAGAAGGACGTCGTCCTTACTTTCTGGCTTGGGATCATCACTCTTGCTTAGGAGCCCTGAGCTTGGCACGCTGGCCTGGAGACCGTGAGCAGCTCTCGGAATCTCTCGGAGCGTCTGCCTCCTCTCTAAACGGAATTAGCCATACTTTCCTCCAGAGGTTGTACTGACCCTACTTCATCCTAGGGAGTCCAGGAGCCCCAGGAAGACTGTCTTAGATATCTCCAAGGCCAAGAGCAGAGATAGTGGAGGGAGGGGGCGTTCAGAGGGACAGAAAGCAGGCACCCTGTAAAGAAGGGAGCCGTAACAAGGGCCAGTGACGAACAGATTCAAGGGATTAGATCTGGTAGACAGAGTGCCTGAACAACTGTGGACAGAGGTTCTAACACTGCAGGTGGTGGTGACCAAAACCATCGCAAAGAAAAAGAAATGCAAGAAGACAAAGTGGTTTGTCTGAGGCGGCTTTACAGATAACTGAGAAAAGAAGAAAAGGAGGGAGTGAACCCCTCTATATTCAGTTGGGTATGTCCTTTCGAGCGAAAGGCAAGGGAGAAAGGGAAAGATATACCCAACTGAATGTTGAGTTGAAGAGAATAGCAAGGAGAGATTCGAAAGCCTTCTTAAGTAAACAATGCAAAGAAATAGAGGAAAACAATAGAATGGGAAAGACTAGAGCTCGCTTCAAGAAAATTGGAGATACCAAAGGAACATTTCAGGCAAGGATGGGCATGATGAATGACAGAAACTGTAAGGACCTACCAGAAGCAGAAGAGATTAAAAAGAGGTGGCAAGAATACACAGGAGAACTATACAAAAAAAGTTTTAATGACCTGGATAACCACGATGGTGGTCAGTCACTTAGAGCTAGACATCCTGGAGTGTGAAGTCAAGTTCACCTTTGGAAACATTACAACAGACAAAGCTAGAGGAGGTGATGGAATTCCAATTGAGCTATTTCAGATCCTAAAAGATGCTGCTGTTAAACTGCTGCATTCAGTATGCCAGCAAATTTGGAAAATTCGGCAGTGGCAACAGGACTAGAAAAGAATAATTTTGATTCCAATCCCTAAAAACGTTCAGACTATCATACAATTGCACACATTTCAAAGCTAACAAGGTACTGTTCAAAATCCTACAAGGAAGGCTTTAGCAGTAAGTGAGAATTTCCAGATGTACAAGCTGGATTTAGAGAAGGCAGAGGAACCAGAGATCAAATTGCCAATATCCTTCAGATCAGAGAGAAAGCAAGGGAATTCTAGAAAAACATCTGCTTCTGCTTCATTGACTATGTTAAAGCCTTTGACTGTGTGGATCACAACAGACTGGAACATTCTTGAAGAGATGGGAATACCAGACTACCTTACCTATCTCCTGAGAAACCTGTATGCAGGTCAAGAAGCAACAGTTAGAACATGGAACAACAGACTGGTTCAAAACTGAGAAAGGAGTACGTCAAGGTTGTGTATTCACCCTGCTTATTTAACTTATATGCAGAGCACATCATGGAAATACTGGGCTGGATGAAGCATGAGCTGGAATCAAGATTTTGGGGAAAAATAACAGCCTCAAGATATGCAGATAATACTACTCTAATGGCAAACAGTGAAGAGGAATTAAAGAGCCTCTTGAGCAGGATGAAAGAGGAGAGTGGAAAGGCTGGCTTAAAATTCAATATTCAAAAACCGAAGATCATGGCCTCCAGTGCTATCACTTCATGGCAAATAGATGGGAAAAAATTGAAGCAATGACAGACTTTATTTTCTTGGGCTCCAAAATGACTGCGGATGGTGACTGCAGCCATGAAATTAAAAGACACTTGCTCCTTGGAACAAAAGCTATGACCAATCTAGACAGTGTGTTAAAAAGCAGAGACATCCCTTTGCCAAAAGAGTTGGACCATAAAGAAGGCTGAGCACTGAAGAACTGTTGCTTTTGAACTGGGGTGTTGAGAGTCCCTTAGATCAGTCAGTCATAGAGGAAATCAGTCTTGAATATTCATTGGAAGGACTGATGCTGAAGCTGAAGCTCCAAAACTTTGGCCACTTGATTCTAAGAACTGACTCGTTGGAAAAGACCCTGATGCTGGGAAAGATTGAAGGTGGAAGGAAAAGGGGACAACAGAGGATGAGATGGTTGGATGGCATCACTGATTCAATGGAGATGAATTTGAACAAGCTTTGGGAGTTGGTGATGGACAGGGAAGCCTGGCGTGCTGCAGTCCATGGGGCTGCAAAGAGTCAGACACGACTGAGCGACTAACATAAGGGATATCTATACAGAGAAACAGCATCGGAGACAAAATAACAGCTGTGGCTCAGAGAGGTTATAGTGAGACAGGAAGTGGACAGGGCCCAGCCTTTGAAAGGATGACATAGTTTGAGGACACGACCTAAATTGATTAGAATCAATTAGGTCTATGATGGCAGACTCAACTCGCACTTGATCTCAAGTCTCAGTATACAGCTCGTTATAATATCCCAAGCGGCTTGAATATGACCCCGATCCTGGGAAAGACTGAAGGCGGGAGGAGAAGGGGACGACAGAGGATGAGATGGTCGGATGGCATCACCAACTCAGTGGACATGAGTTTGATTAAGCTCCAGGAGTTGGTGATGGACAGGAAGGCCTGGTGTGCAGTCCATGGGGTCGCAAAGAGTCGGACACTACTGAGCGACTGAACTGAGCTGAACTGAGGAGGCTTGACCATAAATGTCAAAAAGTGGGCAGGGACCCAATTTCTGAAAATCTCCACCACTTCCCTAAAACAGCTATAATACTCCCCCCACTCATTCAGTTCAGTCGCTCAGGAGTGTCAGGCCGCGGCATGCCATGTCTCCCTGTCCATCACCAGCTCCCCGAGCTTGCTCAAACTCATATCCCACTCATCAGCCTGTGTAATCACCTATCCCTCTAAAAACTGACGACTCTATCCTGCTTCCTCTTGTGCCTCTCCGGATGGCGCACATTCTGTCTATGAAGTGTCTTTCTTCCTTGAATAAACCTTGTTTCACTTTACTGTGGCTCGCTCCTGAATTCTTTCCTTCAAGAAGCCAAGAACTGCCACTTGGCTCTCCCAGGGACTGAGATGTGACCTGATGTGTGTCCATCCTCTCTTGCCCCCACTCTCTTCCCTGCAACTATAGGTTTGTCAGGGTCACGGTGATGCAGTTTGAGGTTGCAAACGCAGATCCGTGTGGCACTGGCCACAGCATCCTTTGTGGGTGCTTTTGCCCGGGTCCCTGGGCTTTCCCTTGAGGGTCACAGGTTCCTGTAGGGCAGGGCTTGTTTCCCCAGAGTCTGCAGGGGCCTGGCACAGGCCAGGGAGCTGGTGACTACTGACTGAAAGACTGTGCTTCCATTTTTAGCTGCAAACAACTGGTTCGCTGGGACCTGGTCTGGGACCAGCTGACTGGTGTGTCTCACTCAGAGGTGTTCAAAGTTCTCTGGTGTGCCTTCCAGGCACTGGTCCCTGCCTGGTCATTGAGGTGAGCCAGATGTGCAGATCCAGCCCTGGGGCCCTGGCACGCAGGCCAGCATTCCATCAATAGCCAAACCAGCATTCTCTGTTTTCCCTGTTCCCCCTTCCCCCTAGGAGAGGATAAATCCAGCCCAAGGACAGCCTCAGGGCTGGCCTGGGAGAAGCTGTGTGAAAGGGTGAGGGAAGATAAAACGTCCTGGACTCTCCTTCTGGCAGGTGACTCCGCAATAGGACTCCAACACACCTCCCCACTTCCAATGTTCATATTCACCCTTCCAATGAGTGAATGAATATTCATGGGAAGGACCAAAGCTGAAGCTGAAATTCCAATGCTTCGGCCACCTGATGCAAAGAACTGACTCACTGGAAAAGACCCTGATGCTGGGAAAGATTGAAGGCAGGAGGAGAAGGGGGCGACAGAGGATGAGATGGTTGCATGGTATCACTGACTCGACGGACGTGAGTTTGAGCAAGCTCCGGGAGTTGGTGATGGACAGGAAAGCCTGCCGTACTGCAGTTCATGGGGTCACAAAGAGTCGGACACGACTGAGCGACTAAACTGAACTGACCCATCCCCCCTTCAACTGGGTTTATCTACTTCTAGAAACCAGAGGAAATGGCTCGAGACGTATAAATTGCTCAGATACATCACTGTTCATCTCTGTAGGGGAACCGCGGGGGTGGGCAGGAGAGTCTGGTATCCTGGCAGTGGGAACACTCCCAGGCACCCACAGTCCTCACCACTGCGCAGGGGGCTATGGCCGAATTGGAAGAGCTGGGACTTTTATGTAAAACAGAAAACGTTAGAGGGGCTTCCTTGGTGGTCCAGTGGTTGACTTTGCCACTCAGTGCAGAGCACACGGCTTTGACCCTTGGTCAAGGGGCTGAGATCCCACATGCTGCAACTTTCTCGGGCCAGTGGCTAAGACTCCCAATGCAGGGGGCCCAGGTTCAATCCCTGATCAAGGAACTAGATCCCACATGCTGTAACTGAGACCCCGTGCAGCCAAATAAATAAATAAAATATTTAAAAAAAGATTCCTTGTGCCTTGTGGCCAAAAAGTCAAAACATAAAACAGAAGCAATATTGTAAAAAATTCAATGTAGACTTTAAAAATGGTCCACGTTAAAAAAAAAATCTTAAAAAAAGAAAAGAAAGCATCAGAGGGCAGCTCTTTGAGGAAGAGCCAGTGTTTCGTGGAGTGTGTGTGTGTGTGTGTGTGTGTGTACTGTTTCAGATGTGAAGTGTGCCCCAGATGGGGCTGGGCTAGGGAACAGGCCACTGAGGTATCCAGGTCCCAGGTTCTGACACCCCTGCTTGGGTGTTCCCCAGGTGGAGGCCAAACCAGTCATGGGGAAGGAGACACACGGGAGGGCAAGCTTGTGTCTTTGGACCAGAGGATGCATGCCTGCTCTGCATGCCAAGTCACCTCATTTGTGGGTGACTCTGGGTGACTCCGTGGACTGTAGCCCACCAGACAGGCAGTCCATGGGATTCTCCGGGCAGGAATAATGGAGTGCGCGGCCATGCTCTTCTGCAGGGGATCTTCCCGAACCAAAGACTGAACCTGTGTCTCTTGTGTCTCTTATATCTCTTGCGTTGACAGGCAGGCTCTTTACCACTAGTGCCCCCTGGGAGCCCCCCAGGGCTGCTTTAACCCCTGGGCTGCTACTCACAGGCCAGGGAGGGATTTAGCATCTCAGTGTCCACTTAGAACAAGGGGGAATCATGGTGCCCAGCTCAGAGGCTTTTGTACAGATGAGGGAGGCCTGCCCGCAAGCTCCGGGCCCACATGAATGCAGCTGGAGGATCAATGGACCTTTGTCCCGGGGCCTTGTCAGGCAGTGATCTCACCCAGCCAGCTTCTCTGAGCCAGGCAGGCTCTAGGATCACTTTACAGCCTGGCCCCAGCAGCTCTTGGGCAAGCCCTCTTCCCCTGTGGAGGCTGGGGGTCCTCCTAGGCTGACCAGATCTTCAGCCCTGGCCTCCTGTATGTGATCTTCAGGGCCTGGCAGGAGCGGGGAGGTGTCTGGAGGACCCCGTGTGACAGAGGAGAGGCAGACACTGTGCTGGGGTTTCCAGCTGTCAAAGCGCCCGGTGTGTCTGCACGGCAGGGGCGGCGGGAGCGGGGCTGGACCAGGGCGGCATCCATCCTCATGCTCCCAGAGCGACTGCGGAGCTGTCCCTTCCTCCCTGAGCGTTGGTCTCCTTGCAACCTTGTTTACACACGGTGGTGGTGCCCGCTCCCAGGCGGGACAGAATGAAATCAGCAAGCCGAGCAGGCGGCAGGCTGCAGCAGGACCAGCAACAGGACTTCACAGGTTGAGAACAGAGGCGGGCGCGGCGGCCTGCTGCAGAGGTTCGAGGGCTTGGATCTGGGAAACCTGGGGTGGGGACGCTGCCGTTGTGCTCACGCAGTCCACCTGAACACAC
Source organism: Oreotragus oreotragus (assembly GCA_006410675.1). NCBI lineage: Eukaryota > Metazoa > Chordata > Mammalia > Artiodactyla > Bovidae > Oreotragus > Oreotragus oreotragus. The sequence goes on from SJYX01003432.1 coordinate 139,855, forward strand.
CTGTAGCTGGGGGAACCGGTCCCCGAGATGCCGACAGCACCTGCCTGGAACACCTGTATCCTTCCTCTCAGCCTCGGGGAGCGTCCTGCAAATCAGTGCCAGCCTGCAGTGAGGAGTGTTAATATCCTGGCGATAACCCTCCACCTGTGGGGGACAGAGCCAGTCCCTTTGGGACCTGATTGCCCAACTAGACTGAGCTGATGCCCACCACAGCGCTCCCTCCCCCAGGTCCCCTACCCCGGTCCTCCCCCAGGCTTCCTGGGCTCACTTGCAAGCAAACAACTTGCCCCCAAGTCCCATTCGCTCTGCTGCGGCTCCACACTGTGCCTTTGAGCAGCGGACAGGTGGGCTCCCTCACCTGTAAGAAGGGGATAAAAGGCCTGCATCACCAAGGCCCCAGAGGGGACGCAGCCCCTGAAAATGCAAACCGAGGCAGAGAACCGTGCCTGGTGGCTACAGAGTGGAACCCAAACCCAGCCAAAGAAACACAAGGCCGAGGAAGGAATCTGGGTGGCGGGGAGGCCCTGAGAAGTGGGAGAAGAGCCGGGGACAAAGATGGGACGGAGGCTCCCAAAGAGAGAGATTTCAGAGTCAGAGGGTCAAAGGGCCCTTTGGAAAATTAGGGGGACCTGCAAGATGTTTGTTGAAATGCTCTTATTGGTTAGAAAAAAATGTGTCACAAATATCCAGTTAATTCTAGATTTATTCTTTGCTGGTTCTGGGAGTCAGGAGAATGGAGACTTTCCAGCTGTCCTTCCAGCACTGAAACTCTTTCACCTGTGCTGTGCTGACCTCCTGGACCTTCTTCACATAATGCTGCCTATTCCTGGGGGCAGGACTGCAGGAGATGCCCCTGAGGAGGGACATCACGGATCCTGGGCCCTGCAGGACCACTGTGAGCCTGGAAGGGGGCTCTGAACACATTCTAGGCTTTGGTCAAGAGATCCACGTGTCATTCTTTGAGTAATTCTCCCAATAACCCACCAGGCAGGCCATTTCACAGATGGGAAAACTGAGTCTCAGAGTTTTGCCTGAGGTCACCAGCTAGAATGAGGCTGAGCTGGATTTAGAATCCCTGCCTCCCTGGTTTTGGACCCTGTGCTCTTTGCTAGCCACTGTCCTAGGCTGTGGCCTCTTGGAGCTCCAGAGTCCTGGCTTCCCTGGGGGCCGCACCCTCCCAGCCTCAGCTCTCTCTGAACTAGGGGGGTGTGGGGCAAAGTTAATCTCTTTGTCTGGGGCTGGGAATGATGGCTGGGGAATAGCCACCAGCCCTGGGCACTGTGGGCTCTCCCAGAACCTGGACCAGCCTATCCCCACCAGAAGACAAGGTTCCTCTCTGGGCACTGGGACCAACGGCTCAGGGAACGTCAGAGCCCAGAGGTCACTCCTGTAGCACCTGGATGCAGCTTTAATGTCAGGTGGGCCCCGTGGGGTCTGACAGGCACTGGGTTCAAATCCTGACTCTGTCACTCTGCAGGGCACAGAGGGGGCAAGTCTCTGTCAACTTCAGTTTCTCCATCAGCTTATGGCACAATTCTACCCCTACCTATGTTGGGGGCCAGAGGTGGGAAGGAGGGAGGGATGGCTAGCCTCCCTTCCTCCTTTCCTTCCCAAACCACCAAAGCAGCTGCCCTAAGCTCCGTGGAGTGTGGCCCCCCCCC